>QZGG01001589.1:0-59898 GCA_006409495.1 Sedum album
TGCAGTAGATAGTTCAACACCGGTAATCTTCCGCATTGCCCTTTAAAACACCATTTATACACTTTTAAGCTCAAAATCTTTCTTTTGGCCACTCAGGTTACAGCTGCGATCCTGTGGATATTTGTTGGCCTCGCCACTGGCCTTATTGTGTTTGGTATATGTGGAGTAGTATGCCTGTGGTTATATGGAAGCTTCTGGACGACATTGCTAGTCATGTCATGCGGAGGTGATTTTTGCTAGTGTGTGTGGTTTATTTTTTGGCTGACCATAGTATTTTGTCAGTACTCAAATCAAGAGAGTGATTGAGGATTGTTTGAGATGCAGGGATATCTTTCGCATTTAGACGTGAGGGTGTAGCACTCTTTTTAATGACAATTTACTCCATGTATTGTGCTTGGGCATACACTGGATGGTCTGGTTTGCTTCTGGGAATGAACTTGTCTTTTATTTCAAGTGATGCTCTTATATATTTCCTCAAAAATCACGTGAAAGAGGATCAGACACCTGGTGGGTCAGCGGAGTACACTTATGCAATGCCCAAACATCAAGTTGGCCCCGATACTTCTTTTGAGCATTTAGCGGATCGGGGTCCTGGAATCCCCTCAACCAGCGGGACTGATGGTGAAGTTACATCTGAAGATGAAGTCATCCGATTACTTAACTGTTCAGATCACTATTCGGCGCTAGGCTTCTCAAAGTATGGCGATGTTGATGTTTCTGTTCTGAAAAGGGAATATAGAAAAAAGGTTTATACCGTACTCACTTTGTCGTTATTAACGCGCATGATTTACACATTCTTTTTTTATCTGGGTTTCGTAAATTGGTTACTTATTATTTTGAATTCCACAGGGTTAACCATATGATATAACTTTAAAGCTGACTCAGATCTAACAAATGTTATTACTGAATGCCTTCTTTTGTTATGGCAGGCGATGCTGGTACATCCTGATAAAAATATGGGCAATGAAAAGGCCGTGGAAGCCTTTAAGAAACTGCAAAATGCATATGAGGTGTTGTTATTAGGTTCCGGTCAAATTATATTCTCTCTCTGGTTTCTCTTTCTAATGCCTGTATTGTGGTTGTTTTGTTTTCCTCAGGTATTACTTGATTCTTTGAAGCGAAAAGAGTATGATGACGAGCTAAGGAGAGATGAACTGCTCAATTACTTTCGTAATTTACAAGATGATCAAATAAAGGTCTGACATTATCTTAATATATCCAGCTCATGTTCGCAGCTCCCCCTGTCAGGGAATTTTGTGGCTATGATTGCTATTTGATATGGGATGCTCTTTCCGTTTCCTGATTTATTTCTTTGTTAGCTTATGTAACCAAATCACTGGCTGGAATTTGATGCGTTTTCAAATTTATGTAACCAAATCACTGGTCGGATTTTGATGTGTTTTCGAATTGTAGAATGGACGTCGTGGGTTCTTTTCATCTGGTCATTCGAGACCCAGCAATGAGTATGAAGACCCATTTGCTGAGGCTAGGCAAATTGCCTGCAAGAAGTGTGGTAATCTACATGTTTGGGTTCAAACAAAGAAGACCAAAAATCAGGCTCGATGGTGCCAGGTTTTTTCTTGATCCTGATAATACTTCAAGTGAAATAGACCATATCGCTATAAAAAGTGTCTTTTCTAATATATGTTTTAACTTGATGCTTGGGACTTGGTTGTTTCAGGATTGTCAAGATTTTCACCCAGCAAAAGACGGAGATGGATGGGTTGAGCAATCTTCACAACCATTCTTGTTTGGACTGATGCAAAAGGTTTTGTTTGACTCATTTGTGACTCGGTTTCATATACTTTTGCTCTTTTATTTCATCCATTCAAAACCTTCTAATTGTTGTTTGAACTTAGTAGATTGCTCCAAAAATCCTTTTGTTGAAGATTTGGGTGATTTGTGTATTGATGATACGCATTTCCATTTTTGCTTGCAATTCTTATGCTTAATGCCTGCTTGATAACTTGAGGTTCATATTGTGTAAATAATGCTTTTTTATGCAGGTTGATGTTCCATGTGCTTATGTATGTGCAGACAGCAAAATTTACAATGCTACTGAATGGTACATTTGCCAGGTGAATTGACCAACTGTTTGCATCATTGCATTTTCTCTTTTTTATAGGCTTTATCTAATCAATCACGTGTTCAGGGAATGAGATGTGCAGCAAACACTCACAAGCCAAGCTTTCATGTGAACACTAGCTTGAACTCGAAGCACAATAACAAGGCAGGAAATAGTTCTGGACAAAGAGCAGGGGTGCCACCACCCAATGGCGAAAACATGACCGAGGAGGAATTTTTCGAATGGCTGCAGAATGCAGTCCAAGCAGGTGTCTTTGACAATTTCAATTCCAATACATCTGCCGAAAGCCCATCTAGTAAAGCTGGAAGTAGTTCCAAGAACAACGGCAGCACAAGCACTAGCACTGGCAATAACAAGAAAAAGAAGAAAGGAAAGAAATGGTGATCCCAAATCGAAACTCAAAGATCCTCCTATATAATAAACACTAGACAGGAAATTGTACTATTTTTCGCAGAAATACAAGAAGTACCAAGGGTCCTTAACCTTAATATGAGCACCTTGAAAGGTTTCTTGCTTATTCAATGTGAAAATGTTAAGGTATAAATAGAAAGCATTTAGGCCTTTAGTGACGAAAAAACAGTCGCTAAAAAAAACAGTCGCTAAAAATAGTGACGAAAATGGCGTCTAAGTTCTGGATAGGCCAGAGCAGACCTGGTAGAGTCGAGTCGAGCAAACGAAGCAGTAGAAGTAGAAGATATTATTGCTTGTTATTGACTGTGCGAACGATGGAGTCATTGTCTCTTCTCCAGAAATACCCATCTGCTGCTTCATATCTCATCACATCTCAAACACCCCACCAATTCAATAGGTCTTCCAAACACTGCAATTCCACCTTATTATTCACCGCTTCAGATGCTCGTCGTACAAGTAGATTGGTTGTTGTCGCTGCAAAGAAGAAAAATGAAGATAAGAGGAAGGCTAAATATGACAGCTATGCCGTCAGGCCTGATGAATCTACCGGCCCTTTTCCTGAAGCTGTTTTACTCAAGCAGGTTCTTTTTTATTCTGATTTTACTCAACCTTAACTGGGTTTGATTTTATTAGGATTGGAGTTGATAGCAAACCCCTGTTGTGTGTTTTGGTTGAAATTTGAATGTGAGAATAGTGTTGGTTGTTTGCTGATGAGTTCTTATTTTAATTGCAGAAAAAGGTCCAAGAAGATGGAAGGCTCCTACCTGAATTTGAAGACGCTGATGAAGGTCAGTTGTAGCTTAAGGATAAGGTAATTTATTTATACTTTAATCTGAAAGCTAACATGTTGTGGATTTCCAGAGCAGCTTTTTCAAACGTTAAATCTTCAGCTCGAGAGCGATTTACAAGTTGAACGCGGTAAGTATCAGTGTATCACTGCCTTCCCATTCCATTGGTTGATTTTAATATGAACTTGAATACTTTTTACGGATGAGAAGCACATGAAAGAGTCTTTTGTTACAGCAAGTTTGTTTCATAGGCATACATTAATAACAACTTTGTTTGTTGTTTGTTTTAAATTTTCTTTTTCTTCTTGGCCTTTTCAGTACGCACTACGAGGTGGTTTACATGATTCATGAGAAATATGCAGAAGATGTTGAGAAAGTTAATGAAAAAGTTCGAGGTAAACATTGCCTGCTTAAGTCATATATTCATTTTTCTAACCCTTTGAGCTTATTTTCACTTTTAAATTTTGTTTAGCAGCGTTTTGGATGAATACTCAAAAGTTTTCTTAAAGAATTTACTGCACCATTCAACTTTGTTTTGATATTCTCTGGTGGGTATTTGATTGTTTTTATCAATGTTCTAATCAACACAGATTTTTTGAGGGAGAAAAAGGGTAGGACATGGAGGGTGAGTGACTGGGGCATGCGTAGACTTGCCTACAAGATACAAAAAGCAAGCAGAGCTCATTATATGTTGATGAACTTTGAGTTGGAAGCCAAATGGATAAATGAATTCAAAGAGCTGTTGGACAAAGATGAGAGAGTTATTCGCCATTTGGTAATAAAGAGGGATGAGGCCATCACGGAAGACTGCCCTCCTCCCCCTGAGTTTCACACTGTACGCGCAGGTTCAGAAGATGAGGACGAAGATGAAGAAGACGATGATGTTGAATATTATGATGGTGAAGAGGATGATGAAGAAGGTGATGAGGAAAAGAGAGTGATACATTGCAGACAGTGATGACTACCGAGAAGATAAGGGTAAGTTAGCCGTTTAGAAACTAGCTTTTTGGCAGGTGAAGATGTAGAAGATAGTATCACCTTCAATTTCCATCTTTTGTTTGGTTAGTAGAAAGTGTGGATGCATTTTTGTTGTATCATTTTGCAGATTTAATTTTACTTGTTCCATTGTTTCAAAGACTCTAAAATTCCATTGCAGCTTGGTACCTTAATCATTTCAATAGATGAGAATTGGAAGATAGAAAACTAAGGAGATGAGATCAAAGCCTTATTACTCAACTAAAAGCTGCTACAATGTGAAAATAATATATCATATATTAAATTATTGAATTCTTTTCAAAACAATAAAGTGTTTTTTGGTTGCAACTTGCAAATAAATCCTTTCAACTTTGATTGATATTTTGGTTGCATTAAATACTATATGTAAAATTCTTCAATGCACATTATTGGAAATCAACATCAGTTGAAAAATACACAACTTCAACATATTTACATACACCTTTATAATCACTACACTCGGCATATCGCACAATTACAAAGATCAACCCACAGCCAACTCAATGAAGACCTGCAACATCTTTCATCTAGTCGTCGCGATATTGCTAGTTTTTTCTTCAGGTAACTAATTATAACACACCATGTCACTGCATATTATACTCATTACTCCATCTATGAATTTTTGATATTTTTTCTATGATGAACATGTGAACAGTGTTACCACTGGTAGCGGCAGATCCCCATCCGGCGTGCTTTGACCTCCGTCAGATCAATCTCCCTGACTGCAATGAGACAGCTTGTGAAAAGATATGCTTTTCCTCATTCCAACATGTCGTTGGGTACCAATGTACAAATGGGAACGTTTGTAATTGTTGTTTACATGTTGAGCCAAATTATAACAATTAGACATGTACCCAATTGATGTATCAATCAATAATAAAATTTAAATTTACTTGCTTACAAAAAAATGCTAATACTGAATCAAATTTCTTAAATTTACTAATTTAGGCATCAAAATTGGATAAAATGAAGTCATTTGATTTTTTAAAGATCAAAATACCCCTTAAAATCAAGACGTAATAGTAAAGCAACGTATTATGTGCGACAAAATAAAAACACTGCACCGAATCCTCTTCCATAAAATCATGTTATGAAAAATAATGTCTTAAAGATTAAGAGTTACATTGAACGTTAGAAGTGTAAAAATGAGCCGAAGCCACCAAAGAGGCCCATTAACAAAAAGGGGCTCAAAAACCCTAGCCCATTAAGAACGCATTATTCGTCACTTTCAGTTCTTGCGGCGTTCTTCGAATCCTAAAATCGACTCAAGCTCGAACTCAGGTATGCCATTCGTGTCGGCTGATTTGCTACAACCGGAGTTTCGATTGATAGTTTTGTTGTACTGATCGTGATTTGAATTTTGCAGAAGTTAGTCGAAATGAGTAAGGCCGTCGTCGCTTCGAAGGGGAAGAAGAAGTCAGTCGTATACACGATTGACTGCGCAAAGCCTGTGGAGGACAAGATTATGGACATTGCTTCGTTAGAGAAGTTTTTGCAGGAGAGGATTAAGGTCGGAGGGAAGCCTGGTGCATTGGGAGATGTTGTGTCTGTAACTCGCGAGAAGAATAAGATCTCTGTAACTGCCGATTCCACTTTTTCCAAAAGGTATTAATAAATATAAATGATTGAATTTGAAGCCTTAGTTTTCTGTTTTGATGATTCTGAGATGAGTTTGGTAGTTTCACTTGCTTTTGAATTGATCGTATTCTCAAATATCTTTGATTAAATGATAATGCAGCACACCTAGTTGATAAAAAAGGTTGATTGATTTAACAAACTCAGTATAATTAGTTAACCCGCCTCGCTTTTTATATCTCCGTAAGCTTCAATCAGTTTCATCCATTCATTTTGTTATGATAACATGTGTATTGTGTTTAACTTAAACAACGTGCACCATTTTCTGCGTGTATTCATCTGTATTGTTTTTTATGAGCTCAAATTGTGAACATCCATTTTTCTTGTTTACTGCAGCAGTCAACATTTTTGTAATAGTTAAAATAAATTAGCTCGCAGATCCTCTTAAATGTTTGGCAAATGAAGTTCAAACTTATTGTTCACTTATTGATTTAATTTGCCTTATTATGTTCAAGGCTGGATATTTTGATCATATCATCATATATTTATGTGGAGAGTAGTTGAATACTTATCGTCTGCATTTTATTTGATACCAGGAATTTGCCATGAGCATATAACAAAGTTTTGCGTTAATTTCATTTTTCCACTCAGGTACTTGAAATATCTAACGAAGAAGTACCTGAAGAAGCACAATGTCCGTGATTGGCTTCGAGTGATAGCTTCCAACAAGGATCGCAATGTCTATGAACTGAGATATTTCAACATTGCTGAGAATGAAGGCGAAGAGGAAGACTAAACATCACATGCTTGACTTTAGTATGGAACTTTTACTTGCTTTGGGCCTTTACTATTGCAGCTTATTTATAAGTTTTGCACATCTACCTTTCCCAACTTTAAATGCACTCTGTACAAGTAAAGCTACGTGGAATTTTGGCTTGATTTGAAGTCATCATTTGTTTGATTTTGATGAATTCGACTGCCATCTTATATTTGTTATCAATTACCTCATTCGTAAATTGTATATTATAATATAGACTCTTTCTTTTGTTGTTATGTGCTTGTTTGTTTCAGGTTGTCACTTAATAAATTGTTGGTGGGTTTTGCTGAGTAGGATTTTATGGGCATTTACAGACCCAATCCAACCTGCCCTCGGTGTGTCTGAGTTCATGGGACAGTATACGAGCACTACAATACTACATTGCTTGTATTGCCTTCGTACGAAGCCTACTGTTTAGCCCAGCTAGGCGAGTCAGAAAGCATTGCAAATCATGTGAGAACAATAAATATTGTGATCGTAAGCAGGCCCAATGCATGGATCTTTTATCATAAATTTGGTTCATACACTTCCATCTCTACTCCATTAAATTGAAAACAATAAAAATAAGCGTCTCCTTCCTCCCTTGCAGTGGACTTTTAATACTCAAATCCAGACACATGCAAACATGTCTCCATTAAGTACATGTGTTGAACCCCAATTGGTTGGCCATGTTAACCAAATGTTTGCAGCTGCAGCATCCCCTCCCCACATCATGTGCACAGCAGCAGATGTGTGTGCCATTTACTACCAACACCTAGCAACAGGTCCACAAATCTAAACAAAATATAATAGTTACCACTCTTTTCTTTACATCTGAAAAAGCATTATAGCTTTCTGGCAACTTCAAAGCAGAAAAAGACAAAACATGAACATGCATAGATTCAGCTCCACTCAGCAGTCAGCATCACAACTTTAATCTCCAATTCAAATAAACATGATGAACGTAAGTTATGAATCAAAGTACCGATGCAGACACATGTGATTTTTCAGGCTTAGCTCAACTGCTGACAGATAAGATAGACGGAGATGGAACGGCAGCCTGACCTGCGTTTTGGGTAGATCTGTTTGAGTTTGTGGTCGGCTTGGCGAAGGCCCTTAATGGGCTCGCTAAAGCCCAAGCCCAACTTCTACTCCTTCCGTGCACCATCTGTCCGGTAGCCACGCCGTTCATCCTCCCAGCCACACTCACCTGCGGTTCTTCCGCCGCCGTGTTCACCGGCGGCACCCACTGAGACGACGAAGAAGAAGACGAGGATGATGACGTCAGATTGAATCCTCCGAATATCCCTCCGCATCGAACACGCTCCTTGATTCCCCTATGCTGCTGATCCACCGCTGCAGAGACATTCGACTGCCGTTGCGATTCAACTCTACGAATCGTACAGTCACCGACTCCGAGTCCAGTCGAAATCCGTTCGAAAAAATCTCCGGAAAAGCTCCGACTACCGCATCCGACGGATCTGGATCTCGACACCTTATCCGACGTCGTTTGTGCCTGCCTTCTCTGCCCAGGACTCTCATCTCCTTCCTCCACCTCTTCAGCAATAATCCCTTGCCTCACCGACGAAGCTCTGACGCTATGATTCGCCGTCAGCGCCGGCGTAGTCGTCGAACTCACTCCATTAACATTACCATTACCATTACCGTGCTAGAATAGTACAGAAACGACCAGAAGCCTCTCCCAGTCGAAGCAGTCGATTTACTACGCTGTAGCGTCGCAGTTGCCGTTGCCGCATTTTTCCTCCGGTAAGACGTAAGAAACGGAAGCCGAGAGTGCCTTCGCTGAGACGAACCCGCGCCGTTGTTGGTCGATAGGGAGTGTTGGAAGGTTCTAGTAGCTTCAGATGTTGCAGTGGATTCGGATCTGAAAGAAGAGGAAGATGCGGAGGAAGGAAACGCAGCGTTTGGTAAAGAAGATGAGACGAGATGACCGAGTTTTTCTTGTAAACAGACAGCGCAGATACCTCCAGGATTGTTGTGGTTGTTTCTGAAAAGGTGTTTGTTGCATATCATGCCTTCATCGTCAATATGTTCCTCCACCATAACTGTAGCTTTTAGTTAACTGAGGATTGATGTTGTTGGTGTGAATGTGGATATTGAATGTGCTAGATGCGAGATTCAAGATGGAGAAATTACAAGGACAGAAGATGAGATGCACGTTGTGGACTGCTACAATACAATTGGCATTGCCTTAAGATTGAGATCTCGGGTCATGTGAGACAAATTTACTATTGGCTCCGACACCCAAACCCGGATGTCATTATTTAAAGGTTGGAAGAACGTCTCATAATAAAATGTTGGTTGTAACGTGCCACTCACCCCCAGTCGAGTGTTTTATTATTATAATCAGCCGCTCGTGCTCCACAAAGTGGCATCTCTTACTTCATGCTATAGTCAGATTAGTAGTAAGAATATTCATTTTAAGATGTTGCGTCCAAGTAGAGGATTCCAGTTCATGAACTCATAGTAATGTCTGTGCTTCGAACAAGAGTTGTGTTTTTTGATGCAGTAACACCGACTTCGTATGTTGTTTTTTCAAAGAATTAAGAGCTCATGTTGCTCAGCTGACACAAGGCATCTATTTATTTATAAAGGATACGACTTTACTTGAACAACATCTGTTTGATAAGACGTACCTCTGTATACTTGAACACAAAGAAGACAGCCAGACAGGAATCTGGTGAGTAAATTCTGTACGGCAAGGGGGTATCCAGCGTTGTGTTGTTTCACAAATCATGTTAGCTAGGGCTCCTGGATCACGTTTGAGATTGGGCCGACCATCCAAGCCCACATCAGCCTTTGGCAACACTAGCCCCTTTTGAAAGCTTCTCCTTTTCTTAAAAAAATTTATTATTCGTAGTTTCGTACGTCGCTCAAGGACTGGACAGATCCCAGACTCAAGGCGGAGATGCACTGCGGAGGGCTTGAATCCCCAATCTTTGAGACTAGAGTCTCAGAGACCGGATGACTGACTGTTAGTCCGCTACTCCTTGTGCTGTAAAGACATTGGTGCTGCTCTGAACAAGCCAAATGACGAAAATAAGTTTTTATGCACGT
Source organism: Sedum album (assembly GCA_006409495.1). Lineage (NCBI taxonomy): Eukaryota > Viridiplantae > Streptophyta > Magnoliopsida > Saxifragales > Crassulaceae > Sedum > Sedum album. Next base: position 9,749 of record QZGG01001589.1, read on the forward strand.
ATATAATTCTGCATTACAAGGGAGAATGCGTCCGGAGCGAATCAAAACTTGAGTGATCAAGAACATGACTAGTAGGCCACCAACCTTTCTGCATCAATCATAATCATTTGAATGGGTAAAGTTGATTTAAAGTCAATGACTTAATTTCTGTTGTTCATTTTAATAATTGACCATTCTTTTTAGAGTAGAATTGTAAAGACGGTTGGATTTGCGAAAAAAAATTATCCGTTATATTATTAATAATCAACAATCGATATCGTATATTACGATCATGTATATTTAGATGTTCGTTCATGAATTTTCCTTTCTTTAAATATATGTTAATTTTAAAAAAAAATCAACACAAGTAATATTTCATAAGGGATTTCAATTGTTATTTTAATAATTGAACGAATCAGATTTGAATAAAACAATTATGGAACAATCATCATACTTTGAATTAATCTTTGTCAATTTTGAACCAAGTTTATCATTTATTTATGTGTAATCGTGACAGGGTTGTCCAGCCCTTATATCTCGAATTAAAGCTGATCTGAATTTCATTCACCAAGTAATAATTAAAATACTCATTTGTTAAAGATAACTCTAATAACCGTAATTTGAAAATTCTAAATCCACAGACCAAATCACAAAAAACCAGGATGTTGCACTGTTATTTTTACAATAATCTCATCAAATTTCATTTATTAAAAAACAAACAGATTCTCAGTATCTCTTCAGTAGATCCCAACTCTTGTAACATGGAAACCACCAGCAATGTACCTCACTCTGGTCACAGAGTTGCTCCTCCAAGCATTAATCATGTTCTCCTCATGCATGGGGATGACGTCATCGTCTCTATGCTCAATAAAAAGTTATATGTTTGTCTTCATAAAGGTATTTAGTTTTACTTTTAGGTTTAGGATGTTTAAATTATTGATGATGTTTTAAACATGTTTTGATGTGGTGCAACCAGTTGCGAAGATCTTCGAAGCGCAGAAGGCCGTACTTAGGGTTGTTAGAGAGAATGCTAGCAAATCCGACATGGTTATTTGTGAGGTAGTAGATATGGTTGTGCAGGACCTGATCAAACTGATAGAATCAGAAGTTAATATTCCAGTCAAACGTAAGTTGACTTTTTTTGAAAGCTCGTTGACCAGTTTACTAGGTACTTCGTTCGTACCACTATGTTTGTTCACTTTGATTATTTTATTCCTCACAAATAATAATAAAGGTGGACAAATTTTGTGAGACGGAGGGAGTAATTAACTATGAGTTCTTGTCACGTAATGTTTGAATGCACGCGTGCAGTTGTGTCTCCAGGTAGCCATTACGTTAAAGTTTTGAATTGCCCTAGCTCTGGTGCATGCTGGTGCACGTCAGAAGGCCACATGCAGTATGCAGTTGATAAGAAGATGGTAAAAGAAGCTGATCAATTGGAGAATCCAAGAAAAGTTGATCATGGTGCTATTGCTACCAGTAGCAGCAACAGCAGGGATAATGAGAAGATCACAGCCTCTAATGAAGGTTTGAAAAGGAAGAATAGAAGTGATGAGCCGCGGACTGACCAGCAGGGTTGTTCAAGTCAGTCGAAAAGACGGGTTATTTGGACTTCTGAGCTTCATAAAGTATTTGTTGATGCAGTTCAAAAGCTGGGAATTGAAAGTATGCATTTTTCCATATCAATATGAGACTTTATTCTTCATTAAATATTTTTTATGATCCATGTTTTGTTGTTCTTCTGTTTGTGTACGTCCAGATGCGGTTCCAAAGAAGATTTTGGATATGATGAACAGGCCTGAGTTGACTAGGGATAATGTAGCTAGCCATCTTCAGGTATATAAGTGCACAAGATCTCACATTATACTTAACCTAAGCATACATTTTTTGTTGTTATATTTTTAAGTAGAAATGTTACATGGATGAGAAACCTTAATGTTGTTCTTGTTGTGTTTCAGAAATATCGTGATCACATTAGAAAGCAGCAGCAACAGCAGAATGTACCACAAGTGCAAAAAAATGAATTAGGTGGAAGAAGATGCAGGTTCACAAGCAGTCCATCTATCAGAAGTACTGTGACAAGTAATCCAGTTCCAATATGTTCTTGGCAAGAACCAAACATATGTCAGACTCCTCAGATGAATTTTCAAACAATGGAGCCTTCGGAATCCATCGTTATAAATGGCACAAGTCATTTGACAACATTGATAATGTTTCTCAGCTTGGGTCATTTGCCTTTGATGATGACATTAATCTAGTGAACCAAGGCTTCAGTTGGGATCCTCAGGGTCCTTATGATCCTTACCAGATCGAGGGGAGTTATGGAGGGGAGTCGGGTTTGTACTGGCCTAATGGAAATTATAATCATAGTTCAGATGCCTTTTTTCTTGAAGATGGAAGTGCAACCGGGTTATTCAATGGGTATGTCAATCAAGAGTTTTTCACTGAAAGTAATCGGCCTGTGGCTAACATCCCACGTGACAACAATGAAAACATCAACATTGGTAATATTCCAAGCCAGAATAACAACAACAGCACCAGGGATCCAAAGCCACTCAAGTGCACACAATACAGCACAAGGAGGTGGAAAATCATACACTGCAGCACCTATTGATATTCCAAGCCAGAACAGCAGCAGGGATCAAAATTAGTTAAATCAACAGTACTGGTAATAAAGTCAGTGGCTTCAGCATGAATCCATAACTATGCCCTCAAAAACCATCTTATGGAACTCTTCTCGGGATCATCTGAATATCTTTCTCTTCGACAGACAGTGCAAGACCATTGAGTACATATTGACATTTTGTTGTAAATATTCCTCTATGCGTTTTGAAAGTCCAGTTAGTTCCATTAGCTAAATAAGCCTTTAAGTTTAAGTATTAGTTCATCTTTTAATTCTACTGGTATTATTTAGCATTGCACTGCATTGAAGCGTAAGATCTCCGAATTTACCTTCTTTTTAAGAATGAGTTTGATCTTATTGCAGCATATACCCATTAAAGGTCTGCTTTTGAATCCTGCATTTTCCACTTGAGAGTCTGAGATTACAGTTTTATAGGCTGAAATGTCAGTCTTTAATATAAGAGAAATGACAACTTAAAATGGCAGAAATAATTCTTTTTCCCATTTCATTGAATTTGTGACAACAAGGGAAACTGAAAGCATCAGATGGTATGAGACTACAATGTGCTAAAACGCACTACAACAAAATGAGCCTCACTCATACACAACGCATAAAATTTTACAAATAATTAAATTGATGAGAAAGGGCCAGTAGCAAAAGAGCAGCTTGGTGTTCCTCGTTTAGGTCTTCAACTTTCACATTTTGCGGATTTAATGCATCCCACATGGCTAACAATCTGTCCTTGGATGTAGAAGAATTCGAGGATCCATTGCTACTTGAACTGTTAATACAACTATTATCACTCCCATTGCTGTCTCTACACTTCATTTTCTTCCTTGGTTCCTCCTTTTTCCCATTTGATTTGTTTGTTTCGAGCAAAGCCCTTCGTTTGTGTCTATTTCTCTTAACACCGCACGCATTGCACAAAGACTACACACATACCATAATGACCATTATTATTACTAAATTCAACACAAAGTTTCATTCTTTCAAATAAATTTAAATAGACTGAAAGCGGTTCAATTGATTGTACCTTGGGTCCGGCAGGTCCGCTACGCCATAGAGGCGTTTTGGATGTTCCACAATCAACACACAACTTCTTCACCGTAACTTGTAGGCTATCTTCACATTCTGATTCCTGCAAAATCTTAACAATCAAAGACTGAATCTACTAGACAAAAATCACACCTTTATGAACCTTAAACATCAAAAAACAATTTCACAAACAAAACACGAATGATCACTCACTTTATCGCTCATATCTGAGATTTCAGCAACCATTTGGAATCACCTGCAGATAGATCCAAATAACACAAACACACAATCAATCAGGAGCAAAAGAAGGATGGGACACTGATCAAGTGATCAAGACACGTGATCAGACATTTCTGTAACAGAACACAACTTGTAGCAACAACGATTGAAAAGCAGAACAAACCTGGAGGAAGCGGCGCGAGCGGAGAGATTTGGGGGTTTAGGGTTGGAGACTTAAAACGACAACTCATGTAATGAAAGCAGTGTTTTTATAGTGTCTAAACGACAAAGATATTCTATACGAGTGGAGTGGCTGCGCCTCATCACACCCCAACCGGCAAAATTTAATTTTGAAAATCAAACAAATTTCCTAAAAAGAAACCCTAAATCACACATTCGTAAAATTACCATTATACCCTCGCACCCCTCGTATGTATCACTAGTGTCCTGATACCAATGAATAGTGATTTGTAATTAGTGTCACTAAGTTCAATGTACAAGTTTTCTAACCAATTATTGAATTCCTAAAAATAAATAATGAGATATGTATCATCTTACCAAACTACGTCTTAATAGTTCAATTTAGGTATTCTGAAAGAGATGATCGAGTGAGTGAGCATGATGATAAGAGCATACGATGAAATGCAGGTAGAAAAAAGATAACTAGATAAGTAACTAAGCGTCTAAGCCTGTTTACATCTTTGATTAAAACTTGGCAAGTATGAACCACGAAGATTCGAGTACATAAATCAGGCATGGAGTTTATAAGAGGAGCTAAAAGTTACAGTTGCTGATTTTTATTCAAGACTTGTAGTTTCGAGATTTCATTAATTGAAGCACTTGAGGTTAGAGCCATCATCCCATAGCAGCGACAACATTTCATCTTCATCTAATAGCTTCTGACAGTTGACGAGGCCCTTCCAATCCCAATCTGTCCAAGCATCACTTGATGATAAACCTTTGCTCTCATTCCAACTTGCGGTGCAAGTGTCAACCGGTTTATTACTTACTTTGAATCCGTTGTTTTGATCCTGAGAAGGCTTTTTAGGATTGTGATTTGATAAATGAATTTTAGTCTCTTCGACTTTCATGTTTAGTGAGTCGTCAAGAGAGCACAAAACTTCACTTGGGTCTTCAGAAAAATAACTTGCCTTTTGCGCTGAACTCAAGATGAAAGAGTCTTCAGCATTAAGGCTTGCAGTTTTGTCTTCTCCTTCATTGTTGAAGTATTCTGTGATTTCATATGATTCTTCGGTAGCGTCTCGCGTAACTGTCTTGTCTTTTGTTATGGGATCCAGTTCGTCATTATCAGGCATACTCCTAGGCCGGTTTGAGTTTTTGCTACTTGCTAGCAGCATTGATCTACCCCTTCTTGGCTTCCAGTCAGCAGTTAATTCCGATGAAGGCTTGGGCTCAGGGGCTTTGGTTTTTAAGACAGATGGGTGAGTCAGGATTTTTCGAGATAAATGAGAGTTCCAGTAGTTCTTTATCTCGTTGTCTGTTCTTCCGGGTAAATGCCCAGCTATCAAAGACCACCTGGACCATCAAATTACAAACTTACAACCAAAATGTCACAGTATAATCATTGCCTTATGATTCCACACACTCAATCGCAAAAAACAGCAAATTACTTATCTTGAACAAACTGTGCAAACAATTGATTACGAGAATATAATGAATGACAATTGCTGCCACCCGAACACAATAAGTTCATAAAAATTGATCTTTTAAAGTACTCAGGCTAAACATTTTCATCTCAAGTCCAGACAAACATGTTCCAAAGCACCTAAAACTACGGGCAAGTGCAAACCAATTCTAAATACACAAGAGAAAAGTGCCAACATTTATGCCTCAAATTTACCAGTAGATGTAATGAGACCAACCTGTTCCCCATTGATGCATGCAATTTGATAATCAAAACCTCCTCCTCAGCAGTAATGTTGCCTCTCTTAAGGTCTGGTCTCAAGTAATTAATCCACCTCAATCTGCAGCTCTTCCCACACCTCTGCAGCCCTAAAACACAAACCCCACAAACTCAATTTCACAAAAAGTTACAAACTTTAACTCAAAATTCCAAACTGAAAAGAAGCTCTATATATACACATACCTGCATTTTTGGGTACTGATCTCCAAGATCCTTCTCCATTATTTTGAATGTACCTAGTCAAAATGTCATCTTCCTCATCTGTCCATCTACCCTTCTTCAACCCCTCTTTCTGACAGCAAGGTGCTCTCACCATTGTTACAACAAAGATGGTTAAAGAGAAGAGAGTAAGAAAGAGAAGCTGTTCTTCTTCTTTTTCTCAAGTGAGGAGTTGTGTTTGTGTGTTTCAGAATTGTGGCAGCATTTGGGAAATGTGTTCTTTGTGTGACTATAGACTATATAAAATAAGTGCGTTAAAAATAATAAACTCTCAATTTTTGGATTTTGAACATCTTTAAACCCAAAAGAAAAGTATATTTAATGATGACAAAAGTTTAATGTAGAAAAAGAAAAGTATCTTTTTTCCAAGAACCCTTTGTTTATTTTACAGTGCGTAATTGTCAGCATGTGATGTCCAATATCAGCATTTTCAAGTTATGTAAGCATTTAGCAACATCCCATCACCAAAAATAGATAGCTGAAAAATAAATACAGGTGTTAAAAATGAGGTTTTTGATTGAATATTTTATTAGTGTGATTTGTTTAAGAGTTTTCTATGCTTAAATCTCTACATCAAGTTTTGTATCTAAAACTTTTAAAAGTAAAAACTTTGAATAAAGTCCCTTGTTATTTTATTATTTATGACTTGGGTAACTGTTTTTATAGGGGCTTACAGCATTATGAATTGGATTAAATAGGATAAGGCCATTATATTAAAGTGGACCTTAATGGCCAAACTCTCCTAACCTCAAGGATCTTAGCCTTTGGCATTGCTATTGCTACATAGAGTTTCTAAACCTCAAAACATCCATCAAAGTTCTCTATAGAGTTGCTAATCTGAGGTCAAGGATAGAACTGTATAAAAATCTTACAGATAAAAAGAATCAGGGTAAATAAAGATCTCCATCTTTAGATTAAATGCTGTCTAAAGTTGATGTCATAAAGTAAAGGTTGGGTCATTTTTAAAGATGCAATCATCAATTGTTTTCTTATGCAATTCAAGGTGTTCAAGGTTAATATGGTGGAAAGGGCTTCCTGATTCCATTCATCTTGTTGAGATACATGACGACTTGTTTCGGATTCAGATCCTATTTTTGCATCAGTTCTGTCTTTCAGCTATGTTACATGTTATCAGATTCAAATACAACCATGATCAAATGTGATCAAAGCCAATGTCACACTGATTTAGGCTTCAAAACATGATGCAGATTCAGCACATGACTGTAAGGCTTTCTGATAGAAGGATTTCATCATGTATTGTGCCCTTTCCTGCATGAAACAAAGAACAATATTTTCAGAATTGCACATAAAGCTATTCTTATGTTTATGGAACTTAATTATATGAACATGTACGCGTGGTACACAAGAGGGTCTCTAACGAAGATCAACAATGTCAATCTTCAATCGTTCATTTAATTATGCATGGGAACAATGCTTGTGTAAAGGGTTACCATCTGGAGGTTCTTCGTGTGGATGAAAACCACGCTGTTGACAGTTGCGGAATACTTTAAGGCCAGAAGGGTCTGAGAAGTGAGATATGCCATGTGGACTGCAAACAACATGTCGAACCATTATTATGTACATGCATTGTAGTTATATTTATGATAAGTGAGATATCAGTAGACAGGTTCCTTATCAAGAATTAAATATGAGTGCACAGAGTGCTGTTAGTCATGTACATTAGAAAAACAGTGTGCTGCTGCATGCTGCTCAGAAAAAAAACAATTCACCCTCAATAAACATAACAGCTAGACTCTACATTATGAGTAATGATCTATTCAATTTGACAAACTTACAAGCATTGCTGTAACAGAATTTAATGATCACAGAAGATGATGCGTGTAATAAAAAAGATATCGTTACCTGAATGAATCAGATGGCGCCATAACAGTAGCAATAACCTCTGGTAACACAATCTACTCCAAAGTATAAAACAAAGGATGAATTATAGTCGTCGGATGGATGGCTGGCTATTCGTCTTGTTTTTTCAAAGCTTTGACAGATTGACCGTGTTTTAATATTATGTCCGAGGGTTCTGTCCCAGGCAATATGTGATCATTAAATTCTTGATTCAGCTTCTCGTACTCTCGAGAGAATTGAAACTGAATTTGATATGCCCCTACTTTTTGATCATTGTAGCATACAGTTCCAACTTAACATAATCAAATCACCTTCATCAACCGACACACATTTGCGGAATAAAAACAACAACAACACAAGCATTCCTAATAACAGATATGTCAAAGAGAACCTTTAGCAGGAATGGCAATATTTGTATAGACAGAGAGACGTGCGACTGATCACCATGATTATAATTTACTTAACTTGACAGGTCCCAACTCTTTAGCCTTGGCCCTGAGCAAATGCTTCTGAATCTTACCAGTGGCTGTTTTCGGGAGAACACCAAATATTACTGACTTGGGAACCCAGTAAGCAGGCATTTTAGACCTGCAGAATTTAATGATATCTTCTGCTATACTTTTTACATCCACTGAGTCTGTGTTAGGCCTCAAGGTCACAAAAGCACAAGGGGACTCGCCCCATTTCTCATCAGGCCTTGCAACCACTGATACTTCGAATATAGCAGGATGTGTGTACAGAATGTTCTCGACCTCTACACTGCTTATGTTTTCACCCCCGGATATTATAATGTCCTTTGACCTGTCTTTGATTTCAATGTATCCATCTGGATGCTTCACTCCAAGATCACCACTGTGGAACCACCCTCCGGCAAATGATTCCTCATTGGCTTTGGGATTTTTCAGGTAACCTTTCATAACAGCGTTACCGCGCATCATGATCTCCCCGATGGTGGTTCCATCTGCAGGAACAGGTTTCATATCCTGAGGATTGATAACATCCAATCCTTCCAAAGCAATGTATCTCACACCTTGGCGTGCATTTAGTCGGGCCTGCTGTACAGGGGGGAGTGAGTCCCATTCTGGTTTCCATGCACAAATTGTCGAGGGTCCATAAGTTTCAGAGAGACCATATGTATGGGTGACGCGGAAGCCACACTCGGACATTGCAAACAGTACAGATGGCGGTGGAGCAGCACCAGCAGTCATGACTTGGACAACTCTCGGAAGTGGAGAAAAGGTGTCATCTGGTGACGCGTTTATAATAGCATTGAGGACAACGGGAGCAGCACAGAAATGAGTCACCCCTTCATTAGCTATGGCTGAATAAACTGCTTTAGCTGTTACCTGCAGTGGGACATATCAGACTATAGTTTATAAAATGATTGGCAAATCCAAATTTAGCATCGTACTATGATACTCAGATAAATGTTGATATTTGGCTACTTGTATTCTCTCTAGAAAACCGCACATGGTGAAATTGCAAATATCTGTTTGTAATTTTGAAATGCATCAGCTTACACTGGATTAACAAAATATGACTCACAATTCGGGCTTTTGGGTCAAAAAATCATGTAAACCGGTTATTCTTATGAAATTCCATAAAAAATACATCTTAACAAAAATCGGCAATAGGTACTATGATACTGATATGTATTAATTCAATAATACCGAATTATAGCTTGTTGCACTTCCCGGTTTCAAGATATATATTTATGACCCTTAGTACCACTGCAAATTACATGTCTCCACTCCTAGAGTTGCTGATGATACAACAATTACTCAAAGAGGCTTTCAAAGAACTCTCATGATCCTTTGGAAAGTTACGCAACATATTAGAGTTGCCGAAGCTTTTGGTATGTCAAATTAGGCATAAAGTGTCTAGAATGCGCTTTTAGACCATACATGTACCATGTACGAAATGAAAGTTAATAGTACCTACTAACACAAAATTCACAGATTGGTTGGTCAGTCCTTAATGAACCTACAGCAGGAGACGCACCAAACATTGCAAAATTCAGCACTCGTCCATAAACCTTTAAATGCATACCTGTCGAAGACAAACACTTGTCCCACAAATTGCTGCAAGAGTCCAAGTGTAGCACCAACCATTGCAATGGAACATGGGCAGAGTCCACAAATATATAGCACCTTCTTGCATCCCCCATACGATTGAGCCACTCAAAGCCATCAAATATGCCCCTCGGTGGCTCAAAACAACACCTTTTGGGCTTGCAGTTGTACCAGATGTATAACCCAAAGCAATGCTCATCCACTCATCCTCAGGTGCTTTCCACACAAAGTTTGGATCCCCAGATTCAAGGAAACTCTCATAGTCAATAGCTCCGCGAGCCAATGCATATTCAAGCCCCTTAGGATCACAGCTAGCATCAGCAATAACAACAAGCAAAGGAGGCTTAAATTTTCCCCGACTCTTCTCCTCTAAAATCCTCAACGCTTCCTCTGCCAAAGGAAAAAATTCCTGGTCAACCATTACAACATTAGATTGTGAATGACCCGTGAGGAAAGCAATGGTCTCCGCATTGAGCCGTATGTTGACGCTATTCAAAACAGCCCCAGACATCGGCACTCCAAAATGAGCTTCATACAATGCTGGAATATTTGGCGCAATTACAGCCACCTGAATGAAAACAATCAATCACAATGCCTGCCAGTCAAGAGATATAAAATGACAATTACCGAATGAAAATTTGACCATTCTCAAAAAAGAAGAATATGAGTAATACAGATAACAAATGAAGAACATCATAAAAGTGGATTCAAGCTGTAATTAATTCTACAGAGAACAGAGTACAATCCTCTTTTCATTAACTCAATCAAACTCCACATAAGACAAAAAAACAATAAATGCATCAAGTCTCATTCATATCACTGTTCTAAGAAATCATTCAAAAAAAAGATATCAGTATAAAGTGGTTACCGTGGAGCCAGGTCCGACGGATCGACGGAGGAGAGCGGAAGCTAATTGACGACACCGGAAATAGGTCTGTTGCCAGGTGTAGTGAATGGAGCCATGGACGACGGATTTACGGTTGGGATGGATCAGAGCAGCTCGCTCCAAAAAGTAAAGAGGAGTCAACGCTGTGTAATTGGCAGCGTTCTTCGGCAGATCGTCTATGTCCCTCGCCGCCATCGTCGTCGTCGTTTTACCAAATTCTTAGCTATTGAAATGAATGTTGAGTTTTCATCTTACTTATTATAATATTTATACACTTGAGTTGAGAGAAAATTTAAATATAAAAAACTTTAAGTTGAATGATTTGTTCATCAGGCTGTCTTTTTTTTGATTGAACGAGCACAAGACTCGAAAGGTACATAAAGAGGACTTAATCCCAACGTACAAACGAATGGAGACCTCGAGCCAGGCTGTCTGGAATGTCAAACTTGATCATATTCACTGTTGCATTGCATTACATAACTTGTGGCGTACATGTTTGATGGCGAGTCAGGATCGGAGCATTGTAACAAGCTTGTGAGTTGTGACCAGCAGGGTGCCGCGAGGAAGGCTAGGTTAGAATTCAGATCCGAAGGAGTGCTAAGATTTGGCTTCTTATTATTCCCATGCATTTCTGAATTTCAGCATAGATAAGAAGGTTTTGAGAAAAGCATGGTTGCAAACTAGTGACGGCTGAGTCTAATATCTGGGCCACATAAGCTTGTGGGAATTCCCTCTCCGTGCAATTCTGCAATTTGAATCGATAAAAGTCTTTTTTTTTTCTTCTTTAAAAAGGATTACAGGAATTTCACTCCTACCCCATGACTCGATCCCAAGACCTATTGGTCCAGGTAGTGGGTGCCTAACCACTAGGCCAATAAGCAACTATAATTTAACAATAAGCAACTATCAGAAAAGCTTGCTATAATGTGGTCGAGGATTCACAATGATGTCTTGATTTTAATATACTGAACATGTCGTGCGACTTTCCTCAATAATTTTTTTGGAAGACATATTTAGTAAAAACATACCTGAATCATAAATGTCTTGATAAGCTCTAAAGGGATCTGTATATTGCTCTCAGGTTTATTATTTGACTGAAGATCTGCATCAGTGGCATGTAAGAAGTGTGATGCATACTGCTCTTCACCCATGAGCGAAACAGGAAGAATTGACACCAGATAGACTGAGCTCGCCGTGGGATAGCTTTGTGTTCAGGTAATCTATGGCTCCTTCGATGCCATCATATGGACTATTTTTCATTGAAGACATTGCCTACATAAATATATATGCACATTAAAAATGGATCACATTGCAAAAGGTGTACTTTACTTGAAGTTTCATTAAAATCTCAGCAATGACTGTATGAGTCAGTAGCAGCAGCCAGCAGCAATAATTATCATGAAACATGGCAAATATTTAAGAAAGCTCTAATATTGGGATACCTGCATGGCAGCATGGACCATCTTTTGTGCTTTATTTCTTTGAGGTGTCAGATGCAGAACAAATTAGAGTGGCACCATTTTCACCAACTGCAGGGTTCACGGTCACCATGCCACCACTCCCTTGATATGCATTCCGCTGCCTCAAACAGCGTACAGCAAAGCTTACCTAAGTAATACAACATTCAGCTGTTAAGACGGGGAATTAAAAACTAAAGACAACTAATAAAAGTTTAAGTAAATCAATAATCGTGAAGGACGATATACATGCCTGATCATTAACTTCATCCAGCTGTACAAGAACTGATGCATATCTTTTGTTCAGTAATTTTTCTTTTGTTCTCCTCAACCTCACCATTCATGTGCCTTAACTCAGACACTAAAGCCTCCTGCACGTGAACAATTTCCTTGCTATACATTGCTTGACTGAAGAAAAATAACTTGTAACAGAAATGCCAATTTTACGTTTTAAGGGACAAGTAGATGCCTAAGTTCAGTAATTGCGACATTTCCATTCATAGGAAGCTAAAGACCACCAGTGATGTAAACCCTACCTTTTGTTTGTTTCTGACATCTTCCTCTTCCTTCTTTGACGCAACATTTTTTGCAGTAGGAGATTGCTTATTCACAAGGCCAGATTTCCTTGACGGGGCCATTATAAAACGCACCCTGTAATCAAATTGTACACTTCCGACAGTTAAAAAAGTGCACTGAGACAGATGTTGTCAGTAGTCCAACATTCCAAAAACAAAATTAACTATTGAAAACCACATGGAAAATACATGCCATTCTTTTTCCTTCATGAAAACAAAGTCTCACCTTCTCAATCCCAAAATCAAGCTAACTTCCGACAAAATCCCAAGTCCATCAACTCATGGAGCCAAACAAATAGCAATCATCAAGTAACACAAATTCAAACATTTAACAAAAAGAATCACCCAAACTCAGCACTGTTGATACAACTACAATTTCCCAATTCAAAATTCACCCTTTCAACTCCAAAACTAAGAAACTCTAAATTCAAATCCAATAACTCAACGAACCCAAATGCGAACTCATATCAACTCAATAACACAATCCAAAAAAGCTCAAAACTGCAATATCTCATCCAATTCAAGTATCACTCACCACTAAATTCCACAAGGCGTGAAAATCGATAGATTCAGTACACCGTCGCCACTTTAAATACCTAAATCCACTCTTCCAGGGCAGGAAAGCCACCTTGCCGCGTCGATGTGGTAGAAGATCGTCTTCGCAATCGCTGATGATGAATTTGAGGCAGAAACGCAGCACTACGTACAACCGCGAAACCTTGTAGAACAAGTACTAAACTAAGAGGATCAGAATTGAACGAGAAACTGGTGTAAATAATCGGAACTTCGGGGGTTGAAATTCAAATTTTTAAGTGTTTTGGATTTTTCTGTTCCTGTCGGAGTAAGCTGGATTTTTGTGACCAAAATACCCTTCGGTTGCCACCGATCTCTTCTTCAAATCAGTATATGCATGTGAACATGAATTGTTAACAAAATGAAAGTGTTTGGATTTGGTGAGAAAATGAAATAGTGAAAACAACAACGACATAAAGAGTAAAAAGGCGAATAACAACGTAAACATAACTACTGCGTACTGCATGCTGCCAAGCAAAGATACAACAAAAGAAAAAGCTGATGGGGAGCTCAAAAGAGAGGGTAGCTGAAGTCAGTTACATCACCATAATCAGCTAGTAAAGTCTCAGTAGCAGACTTAGCACCACCACTTATAGAGCTTTGATTACTTTCCGCCACTACTTTCGGAGGATTGCTGATCATTGCGGCCGCAAGCTCATCAAAGTAGTTCATATCCCACGGCAGATTCTGGTTTTCAGCATCAATCCAAGACAAACTATTACTACTGCTAGTTAGCATGTTGATCCAGTCATCACTCTGATTCTGAGACGTGTTATTTGTTGAAAATGTCTTCTTGAAGGCCTGATCATATGAAGCAAGATTCGTGAGATCCTTAGTGGAGACATCATGATCAGTGCATGTTGGAGGCTTTAAGCACACCTCTGGGACAATGCAGCTCAAGTCACCAGAATTATTATTACTATTAGACTGATCCATGCACATGAAGTGACTTTCAGTAGCTTTGATTTGATCATATGATGCTTGGAAAAACTGTGCATTGTTAGCACATAGGTATTGGACAGATGAATGGCAAATGCAGTGACTTTGATAGCATGGGATATATGTTGTTACTTGCTGCTGACACTGATCAGTAGGAGCATTGAAAACCAGCTTTGGAGGAGTGATGACGAGAGGTGGAGGTGAAGAAGATGAGTAAAGAAAGTTAGTTCTAGTTTGGGTTCCCTTCATGGACAAGGCAGCTCTATCATAAGCCAATGCTGCCTCATGAGCAGTATCAAATGTTCCAAGCCAGTGTCTCTCTTTAGTTGTTGGATCTCTAATCTCCGCTGCGTATCTTCCCCATGGACGTCTCCTAACACCCAAGAACCTCCCTGGCTCAGCTTGTCTCCTCCTCCCATTATACTTCCTACGTGACTGAGTGAGATCAGTGTCAACCCTATGATAGGAACATGTCCTAGTTGACCATAGTCCTTGTTGATCCATTGAGGTTTCATGTCTCTTCACTCCCTTGTCCATGTTTTTCAGCAAGTAGCACTGTAAAATTGAGTGAAGTAAAGAGATAGATTTTGTAGTTAATGTATAGTGCAATGGGGTCTATTTAAAGAGTGTTTTAGCAATACATACTGACAGTTTAGATTGATTCATTCAAAATGAAGGGTCCTCATCAAATATCTTTTGAGGTACGTATTGTGTATATCAACCAATACCTTTGTACACTGTCCTTTGAAGATCTTCATCGTGTTTCAGTACGAGAAATCTCTATGCAACGTGCTTTAGTCATCATTGCACAAACGTGTATCTGATTGAGTAGCATCCATTTAGTGGTCAACCTCATATCTATAAAGTATATACCGCACACATCTGACGTAATGAAAAAACTCATTTCAATATAATTTTTTTTGATTCAAGGTGAGATGTTTCATTAGAAAAAGATATAACAATACACACAAATGAAGCATAATCGAAGGGACAAATCCTAAGACACTTCTACATCGAGAAAGTCTCATAAATGACAGTTGAAGAGCAGACCAAGATCGGCACCATCCCAACTCACTCACCAGAGTCCACGTACTACCGACACTCCAAAGCTGCCCAGACATTAATCTGAGAGGGCATCGTGACCCAGAAATCAGGAGGAACAATAGCCAGGGTCATAAGCAACAGGGACACGGCAGGGGACGCTAAAACCATTTCAATATAATTAAGACGGATAGAAACTAAGAAACAATACCAAACAATCAGTCACTCGATCTTTGTTCATAAAAGTATTTGGAAATGTCAACTCGGGGTTGGGATTTAGTTGGAATGCAAGTATATTTAGGAAGCTGCCAAGTACCAAGTTAAGTAGATTGAATGAATGAATGAGGAAATCCCAAGTACATCAACACACCTCCAATCAAACATTGACAAGAAACCTCAATAACTGCAATACATCATTATCACAATCAGATCCAGGGACACAGAACATCCCATAAGTGTACACGTGTGATCTGATTTGTCAACGACACTGTTGACACGTTGTAGTAAAGGCCGTAATCATACTGTCCAGTAGCTTAACAGAGAGGTCAGTTTACGTGTCAAACACAAAACAAATTTAGTTAACAAACGAGAATTATCAAATCATCAGATCTTCTTTTACAGGCTTTGATTTTAAGGTGTACGTGACTACGTGTGGGGGTTGTTAGATGTGTGTAACGACTGGCTGTACTAGGTTTACTGCTTGAAAAAACCCCATTTTAGGAACAGGGAAAGTCAACAGTAGTGAATCTCAATCTTCAACTATCAGGAAGACAGTCACGTAGATGGATTGAGATCCATACTTGATGGGGTTTGATTGGTTTCAAAGTTGTGGAAACTTGCACGTTTAAGGTTTGACAGACTCATCTTCAAATTAATGAACTCAATATAAACATAAAATGAATCAACATGTTTTAGTCACAGCTATAAGATTTAGTTCATGTAGCCAGTCAAAATTGTTAAGGTGATAGATAAACTGTGTACATATGGAAGCATGTTGGACAGAACAGCAACTTACTTGAATCTTTCTTGATGGAGGATGAGGCATTTTAATGACTCTGTCAGCAAACTGGCATTGAGAACTGTCTTCAAGTCTAACAGAAATTTGAACAGTATCTCTTGAGTTGATTCTTCATTCTTGCTGGGTTCACTAGTTGTCTCAGAATTTTTATGATGTTTGTTCAGAGAAACCAGAACTCTGTTACTATGAGACTCGGACAAGTGACAAACCAGCCAAAATGAGTCTTAGTTTTGTGAAGCTGATGGCACTCAGGGTCTACTTGCCGACCACTTGATGGTATCTGGTGATTTTCTGCTCACATTTGTTCGGCCAGCGCTCTCACCGGCGTCATGCCACTGCAGCTCCATCTGATATACCAGAAAAACAAGAGCAAAAGTGATGTCTAGTGCAAGAGATAAAGTTGGGAGATGCATGTTTCTTATCTGAATACCGTTTTTCATGACTCCAATAAATCTTGACGGTGATAATATCAATACTGAGTGACTCGCATGATAAAAATTAAAAACTATACTCCTATGGAAAAGAGATGTAGAAGGGACTGATTACCAGGGTTCCAGTGTATTTATATTTATGATCTGATTGAAAACTTGGATGCCTCAAAATTTCCAAAAGAAAGTCATACCTCGCCTACAATCACATTGTCACCCTCTTTCACTCCCTGTTTGATGAGAGACTTGTACACACCACACGCCTCCAAAACATGTTGGAATCTTTTATCAGAATCTTCATATCTGCAAAACAATACAGATAACATAGATTAAAGACATAGGGATTACATAACTATTTGAATAAACTACAGCTTAGTTGAGTTCTTGATGTATGGGTCGACTTTTGAGTCTGTAAGTTTACATAATAGACACGAACAAACACAGCTATAAAAGCTGGTCTACTGAAGTTGAATAAATATGGCAATACATGTTCAATAAAAGAACTGGCACTATGAGATCAATTAATCTGGAGTGCACCAAAAATTGAATGAAATAAAGCAATATTCAACCAGATTACTCTATTTAATGATGCATTATGTGCAATTCACATACCGCCAGTTAGTCATTTGAACAAACCGTTCCAATCCAGCTCCTGTTACAGTCCAAGTGCGGGATGCAGTGTCGTGAGATATTGTAAACTCGTTGATGGACGCCTTTCGTTGTTTTTGCATCATATCTGCTACTCGGTTCAGATTTCCATCATATAAACCTGTACAAAATAGCTATATAAGTGTCGCATAAGGAAGAAAGTAATGGTACTCTATTTAATTCAACAGAAAAAAAAATCTGAAATGAACTAAGCACCTGTTCTCTGGGTATTATACTTACTGAGAAAAAAGTGTGAATTATTTTGCAGTGTTTTGGTAACTTACTCTCATTGTTCTTAACAGCTTGTTTATTTTCTTGTAGAAGCTTGTATGCTGTGGAAATCACTTCTTGAGTGCCTTCTCCCTTGACAGCACTCATGCATAAGCATATGAAACCTCGGGATTCTAAATGTCTGCGGAAGGCTGGCCACTTTTCCCTTGCATCGGGAAGGTCCATTTTGTTAAATGCAACTAAAAATGGCTTGTCAGAAAGTTCAGGATTGAATAATTCTAACTCAAGACGAACAGCATCGAATTCATATTCTGGCTGTTCAGATGACCCGTCAACAACATGAATCTGTTCCAAAGTCAATATAAATCAATTAGCCCCTAAATTTAAACTAATAAAATAAGCTGTATCAAGTGCTGCAAGCCGAAATGTAAATTTGATGTGGCCTACGAGGAAAAATATCTCCATAATAATTATTGAAATTTTTAATATACCTCCACCATAACAATTCATTTGTAAAAATCAGTTTTTAATTGAAGTGATCAGTTTGTATATATATAAACTAATAACCTGAAACACAAGCTTTGGAATGCAATTCATACCAGGGATGACACCTTTCAGTATGTCTAAGAAATTCGTGACCCAAGCCAAAACCCCTGTGTGCTCCTTCCAGCAAACCAGGCAAATCAGCAACAACCATAGTTGAATCAAAGTCGAATGAGACTACACCCAAGTTTGGGAGTAATGTTGTGAAGGGGTAATTTGCTATCGCTGGCTGGGCAGCACTAACAACACTGAGCAGTGTACTTTTCCCTGCATTTGGTGCGCCTACTATTCCAACATCAGCAACCAATTTAAGCTCTAAGTCCAGCCAACCTAAAGCCAATACATTTAGTGTAAATCAGCAACGGCCAATGTACAACAAATCACTCTAAATGCAGACTACACTTCAGTAGCTGTAGATATGAATTACGAGAACCACACATTGACATTTAGCTACTGATAAATTTCAAAGCTCAAGCAAACAATCTACCATCTGAGAGTCATTCGTTCTGCCAAAAATCCTACCTAAAGACGCATGCATCTCGAGTTCAACATTTATCAAAATTAACAAGCATAGTAAGTTCCCAAATCCAAAGAAACATAGTAGATAGAATAGATAATTGGGAGGCTCACATTTCGGGGCCTTCTTCCCCATTCTCAGCAATCCTCGGCACCTTATTCGCCCCAGACTTAAACGATGCATTTCCTCGTCCTCCCCTCCCACCAGGAACCAAAAGCGCCTTCTGTCCAGGATACAACAACTCCAACAAGACCTCACCTTGACCCCCATCTTTATAAGCTTCTCGAATAACTGTCCCTGGCGCCACCTTCACCACCACATCCTCCCCCTTTGCACCTGCCATCTTCTTCCCTTGTCCGTGCGCACCTCTCCCTGCCCTAAAATGCATACTATTCCTAAACGGCAACAATGAGTTCATCGACCCATCAACTTCTACATACACATTCCCACCTCTCCCTCCATCTCCCCCTGATGGTCCTCCATAAGGTACAAACTTTTCTCTCCTAAACGCCACCACTCCATTCCCTCCATCCCCGGATTTCACAAAAATCTTCGCACGGTCGAAACACCTCATCACGGCCGGTACTCCCTTCTCCTTAAATTCCTCATCCTCCTCATCAACCTCCTCACCCTCCTCATTTCCTTCAAATCGCTCCAATATCTTTCCACCTCCAAACCCAACCATCTCCCCTTCTTCATCAACCTCCGAATCATACGTCCCCTCAAACACCTCATACTCACCATAATCATACCCCAATTCACCATCAACCTCATCCTCCTCCTCCTCCTCACTCAACTCATCCTTCCCAATCACATCCTTCTTCTCCACAATCCTCGGCAAAGTAACAACATCAGCTAACTTAATAACTCCCGACACATCTTCATCATCTTCAATCGGCGGCAACCTAGAATAACTAGTCGCTTCGCCTCCGAATAGAGGCGGCGGAGGTAGCTTCCGCGTGGGATGCAATTTCAACTTAGGGTTTGGATGCTTCTTTGTGTAGTTCTTGCGAGGCGTTCCTGCGCCTGTGTTCGTTCTGGCCAATGCGTATGCAGTGAAGAACACGTAGCTGTTGGATAAGGCCGCCATTGTCGCTTCTCTCCTTCCCGACCGCACTTATCAATCCCAATGACACCGACCGTCGGTACACGTCGTCCGATAAAATGACTAAAATACCCTTCCACTTGTACAAATGTGAATATGTACGCGAACGTTGACTACAAAATCCGACACATACGTATACGTATACAAGTTTGAATTATGATCCATTTGCAATGATATTTAAATTAATTTCCTTTTTTATTTAATAATATATTTAATTCAATTTCGCTTTACCTTCTGCTCTCCCGACATCAATTTCTTCGATTTGGTTGATCTGCTTGTCGACCATGTCGGAGTCGATCTCCGATCTCTGAGCCTAGAAATTCTCAAGCCTTGACGGCCTTAAGTATGAAGGAGTGAGTAGTCCACCGACGACCGATTGATTTGGTTGAGCGGCGGAAGTGTGGAAAAAGTTAGGGTTTTTGGTTGTTTTAGCTGTCAGACATGGGATGCTTTCCGTGCTTCGGATCATCAACTAAGGAAGGTGTCAAGGAAGTGGTGAAGAGTGATGTGGTGAAAGAAGCGTCCGCTGTTTCTCAGACTAGTCATAATTTGAATAGATTAACTTCAGGTTGGAGCTTTTATCATGTAGGATTCGATGTGTTTGTTTATTGATGATTTGTGTTGTTAGGGTGATTTGAATTGTTTGATTAGAGCAAGTGTTGCTTGAAGTTACTCATTTGGTGTTATATTGCTTGTTTTGATTTTTTGCTTTGGATTGGAATGTTTGTTTGCTGATTATGTGGATTTGGTTTTCTACATTGGATGGTTATAATCGTTGATGTGTTTTGCTGTGTTACATGTATAATGGATGCTATTTTTTCTTCCTTCCGTAGATAAATCAAAATCGCGGACTGGCGCTGAGCCTAAGAAGGAACAGCTCATTCCAAAAGATGGACAGATTGCACGTATAGCAGCTCAAACATTTACATTTCGTGAGCTTGCTGCCGCCACCAAAAATTTCCACCCAGAAAATCAACTCGGGGAGGGAGGTTTCGGAAGGGTTTACAAAGGCCGCCTGGATAGTACCGGGCAGGTATCCTCTTGACTGACACATAATCCATGAATCTTTTTTAAGGATACGGATATAGAAAAATGTGTAATCATTAGAATTGGAAAAACTTTTATGTTTGGTAGTTGGTATGTTGCAATAAGAAATTTCATATTTGACCTTGCAGGAGGTTGCAGTTAAGCAACTTGACCGCAATGGCCTACAAGGGAATAGAGAATTCTTGGTGGAAGTACTCATGCTCAGTCTTCTTCACCATCCGAATCTTGTCAACCTGATTGGATATTGTGCCGATGGGGACCAAAGGCTCCTTGTATATGAGTTTATGCCGTTGGGATCTTTGGAGGATCATTTACATGGTTAGTTTTGATTACTGTACACTTTGTATGTTTTTTATAAATTTCCTGATAATAGAACTTCGCAATGTGGAATCTCTGAACAAAATTTTACCTTCGTCATGGGAGTACAATTTTTGTGTTAAGAGGTGGATAGAACCAAAGTCCAGGAATAAATATAGGTTCCAATATCTTTTCGGGCATTAACAGATGGGGATAAAACATGTGGCTATGTGCTCATAACTCAAGCGACACTTGCTAATGACTTTCGTTGTGGCTGTTTGTCTCTTCTAAATTACGTGAACATTGAAAAACCTTACAATCATGGTGAAGGCCTGAAGGGTCAATCTTAAGTTGAGATGATTTTCTATGGTGATAAACAAATTGTTAGAGCTTCTTGTCAAATTTTGTGAAGTACGTTTAAAGTTAATTTTCAATTGACAGTTAATTTTAGTTAGTGACCAATTGCTTTTCTGGTGTTGATTATAGAAATGAGTGACGACTAATAAGTGATAAAATGGCATTTGTAGTCACCAGATTTCCTTTTATATTTCCGTTCTTTCATGGTTACCTAAAATGCGTCCCTTCACTCCTCGTCTGATCAACTGCTGAACTACCCATGCCAGACTTCCATTTCATTATGTTCCTTCCCTTGTTTTTTTTCATACTTTTTTGTGTTTAAGTATTTTGTTACTAAATGAAATGTCTTTTTATCAGATCTCCCGCCAGATAAAGAACCACTTGATTGGAACACAAGGATGAAAATTGCAGCGGGTGCAGCCAAAGGCTTAGAATACTTGCATGATAAGGCAGACCCTCCTGTAATTTATAGAGATTTGAAATCATCCAACATCCTTCTCGGTGAAGGATTCCACCCTAAGCTATCCGACTTTGGACTTGCCAAGTTGGGACCAGTAGGGGACAAAACTCATGTCTCAACAAGGGTAATGGGGACATATGGTTACTGTGCCCCTGAGTATGCCATGACTGGCCAGCTCACACTGAAATCTGATGTTTACAGTTTCGGAGTTGTTTTTCTTGAGCTTATTACAGGTCGAAAAGCTATCGACAACAACCGGGATCGGGGGGAGCAAAACCTTGTTGCTTGGGTAAGCCTCTTGGTATTGAGTCTATTGACTACAAATATCAGGAACACTTTAAGTAACAAATTTCGGGCAATATTATGGCATTAATATTGTGTGGGTTTCAGCTCTCCTTTATACTTATCAAGAAGAAGATTGTGTTCATTTATACAAATAGCATGCGTTTGCAGGCACGACCATTGTTCAAGGATCGAAGGAAGTTCCCTAAAATGGTAGACCCAATGTTACAAGGTCGGTATCCCACGCGTGGGCTGTACCAAGCTCTTGCAGTGGCAGCTATGTGTCTGCAGGAACAAGCTGCTACTAGACCGCTTATAGGAGATGTTGTGACTGCTCTCACATATTTAGCCTCTCAGTCTTATGATCCAAATGCACCTATTTCTCTTAGTAGCAGAGGCTCATCTTTCTCTCGGAACAGGGATGACAGGTTGATGAGTATCGGAGATGGTTTGGACAGTCCAGATAGGCGTGGACGAAGTCGCCTTGGCTCTCCTTCAATTCTCAAGAATTCTCACAAAAATTCTCCTGATTTCAGGAGAAGTGATTCTGGTGCAGATTTGAACAATGGTTTTGAGACAAGTGGCGGATCAGGACGGAAGTGGGGTTTAGAAGAAACCGACCAGCCAGTATCTCAGAGAGATAGCCCGTCAGGTACCCAAAGAGCCAGAGGGACTCCTCGGAACCGTGATCTAGACAGGGAAAGGGCAGTGGCGGAGGCAAAAGTATGGGGTGAGAACTGGCGAGAGAAAAAACGAGCCACGGGTAGCTTTGATGCCACCCACGAGTAAAAACAACCCACAAAAAGAAAAACCTTGTGCGCATCCTCCAAGTATCAATCAAGGGGGTGACAAATGTCATCTTTCATTTGCTCTTAGTCATCTCCACTTCGGCGAATAAGAAATATGTGCTTGTTTGACACATAATTTCTTGTAAGGTGAGACATAAGTGCCATAATTTAAGAGAGACAGAAAAGAGGTGGCTGATTGGTGCATGCCTAATCAGGTTTGGGTTGTGCTACTGTTGTATTTCACCAGAAATTTGTAATAACTATCATGTAGAAAGAAACTTGTACTGAGGTCAGGGAGTGTGTTGTCTAATCTTCATGTTTGGTCATACATGCATGTTTTTGTTGTGTTTGTTGATGCAGGATTTGCTTCTTCTTGCTCCTCTGTAAATGGTCGTTTTCTGTGGTGAACGTGCGTGCATCAATTTACACTCCCATGACTTGTTCCCATATCACATGATTCATATGACAAACTAAAACGTGTCTAATCGGATATGATTAGATACGTAATTAATCCAGTATTAAGCATTGACTGATTGATTCTAGAGATGCATACTTTGATTGTTTTTAGAGATTTTTATAAAAATTTCTTGATTTTCAGATAAAAAATATATACAAATAATGTGCAAAGCATTCTTGGGATCTGATTTTGCACCACCACCACCACATTCAATCTCATGATCAAAATCAATCAATAAATATCAACAAGCATCAGGAGGACAGCACAGCACAAAGCTCATCTGAATCTTGCTTAAATCAACCACCACTGCCACCTTTTTGACTCCATCTTCTTCTTGTGATTTTCCACCTGTACCTCATCATCCTTCTCCTTTGTACACCAATTTCTACATATATATACTGTTGGTTTACTCAACCTAATAGAAAAGATTGAAGCTTGGATATTTTATTTGAAAATCCTGCTGATTCATCTGAGGTCCCCAATTTCCGATCTGTTTGTTTGTTTGCTTGCTTGCTTCTGTGGATAGTTTCATTAGACCCAGATTGATATTTTTCTGGGTTTGATAGATTCAGCTCATACCAGATACGCATACCAATTTTGGTGAGTTAAAGATTTGACCTTGGCTTATTTCTTCAAACTACATATGTATGTTTGTTTGTTCTGATTGGTGATTTTTTGAAGCAGTTAACTTTTCAAGTGGTATGCGGAGGAGAAGTTACTAGGGTTTTGGAATAGGGAGCTTTAGTTAGGTTTCAGTATTAGAAAAAATGGTGTTTCAGATGGGTGAAATGGTAATGAATTTGGGGACATCTGATCATGCTTCAGTGGTCTCCATGAACATATTTGTAGCGCTGTTGTGTGCTTGTATTGTAATTGGGCATTTGTTGGAGGAGAGTAGATGGATGAATGAGTCTATTACAGCCCTAGCCATTGTAAGTTTTTGAATTCAAATACTGCTGTTTTTTGTAATTAACAAGGTTTTGTGAGATGGGATTTACAAGTAACCATTGCAGGGTTTATGTACTGGCGTCGTGATCCTGCTGACTACCAATGGGAAAAGCTCGCATCTTTTGGTGTTCAGTGAAGATCTCTTCTTCATTTACCTTCTTCCGCCCATCATTTTCAATGCTGGGTAAGCATTAAAATCTTGGCAACTCCAAGTTTTTGCCCATCATATATTTTTTTCATTTAATGTACTCTTTTTAATTTTATTTGCTATTCCTAAGTTTTGTTTGCAACTTTGCATTACTGAAAAAATCTATAACTTTGATAGGTTTCAAGTTAAGAAGAAACAGTTTTTCCGCAACTTTATGACAATTATGCTGTTTGGAGCAATCGGCACTTTAATATCTTTCACCATCGTGTCATTGGGTAATCAACTTATCAGTAACTTCTTCCCTAGTGATAGAGTTTTATATCTTAGAAAATTAATGGTGTACATCTTTATCAGGTGCCATGCACTTCTTCAAAAGGTGGAATCTCGGTTCACTCACAACTGGGGATTTCCTGGGTAATTTGTTCTCTATTTCGATCATATAAATCATGTCTCATGTTAATCTGAATGTTCATATCATATGTGTTATGGTCATACTTGTGCAGCCATTGGATCAATATTTTCCGCTACGGATTCCGTATGCACTTTGCAGGTAAATTAACCAGCTGAAAGTTTGCTTTTGAACCTTAACTTACTTTCAGTTGCACGAAAAGATTATTCAGTTCGTAAAATGTTTGATTGATAATGCAGGTTCTGAATCAAGATGAAACACCTTTACTATACAGTCTGGTATTTGGGGAAGGTGTTGTGAATGATGCTACCTCAGTGGTGCTTTTCAATGCAATTCAAAGTTTCGACCTGACTCACTTTGATTCATCTATTTTGTTGAGCTTTATGGGGAATTTCTCTTATTTATTTCTCGCAAGCACTCTACTGGGAGTTGTAGTGAGTCCCCTGTCCCTCATCTCTCTATAACTTTATCATTTAGTTTGCTCCTCAGCTACCAGCATAAGTGACACTTTTGGTTTTTTTGTTTGCTCTCAGTCCGGACTGCTCAGTGCATACGTCATCAAAAAGCTTTACTTTGGCAGGTTCGTGTTCCACAACTGAGCTCCCTTTCATGCTCTTCTTCGTTTTGAGTTTCTATATATATGATATGAAAAGAGTGATTATGAGGGGAGACATTGATCAGCTTTACTTCCTTACAAACTTCAGGCATTCTACTGACCGAGAGGTTGCACTAATGATTCTCATGGCTTACCTCTCTTATGTCCTAGCAGAGGTAAGATTTACGATTTCGAAAAGCCTCGCGATATTTTGTACACACATGCACAAGCCGATATGTGATTATTAATCCTGTTTAACTTTTATTTGCAGTTATTTTATCTGAGTTCCATTTTGACGGTGTTCTTCTGTGGGATCGTCATGTCGCATTACACGTGGCACAACGTCACCGAAAGTTCAAGAATCACAACAAAGTATGTTTGAACCTCTGAAAGTTCCTTTTACTAATACATTTGGTGTTTTAAGAAGTGAACTAGTCCAAAAATGCCCTATTTACGGGATAATTCTATCCGCTTTTACAGGCACACTTTTGCAACAATGTCCTTCATTGCTGAGATTTTCATATTTGTGTATGTTGGTATGGATGCTTTGGATATCGAAAAGTGGAAACTCGTGAGCGACAGGTAACAATGCCTTGTTCTTGTAAGCGTATAAAACTTTTCTGGAATTATTGTTAAATAGTTCTGATATTTGGCCGTATCTCAGCCCTGGAAAGTCAGTGGCAGTCAGTTCGACATTGTTGGCTTTAATTCTCATCGGAAGGGCTGCCTTTGTTTTTCCCTTGTCATTTTTGTCCAATTTGACAAAAAAGACTGCTGGTGAAAAGATTGCCTTTAAGCAGCAAGTAAGTTGCAGTTTCAGTTCTCTCTACGTATTTTTCAGTACTTGATCGCATATTCGCTTATTATGACCATATTGCAGGTTACAATATGGTGGGCTGGTCTCATGCGCGGAGCAGTCTCTATGGCTCTCGCTTACAATCAGGTAAGGCAACTTGACTCAATCATTCAAGCACTTTTGTATAAAATGTCGTGTGTTCTGTCTTATTCACTGCTTTGTTTTGCCTGGTATTGCACAGTTCTCCACACCCACTGACGGTAAATTGCGCCAAAACGCAATCGTGATCACAAGTACAATATCAGTGGTTCTTTTCAGCACCATCGTATGTATCACACTCCCTTTAATCGCCCTCAGTTTTTTTTATAGTTTTACTTAACAGTTGCATCTAAAATCCTATGCATTGCATCACAAAACTTGAAATTGACTTGTAACCTGCTCACTCCTGTTGCAGGTTTTTGGACTGCTAACAAAGCCTCTGGTAAAACTTCTGCTACCTTCAAAACATTTCACCAGCATGACTTCGGAAGAACCAACTTCTCCCAAGTCTTTCATATTCCCACTCCTTAACGGCCAGGCTTCAGAATTTGAAACACAACACGTGCACCGTCCACCAAGCTTGCAAACATTCCTCAGGACGCCTACACATACAGTCCACTACTATTGGAGAAAGTTTGATAACGCATTCATGCGACCTATGTTTGGTGGTAGGGGCTTTGCACCATTTGTCCCTGGCTCGCCCACAGAACCAAGCCTGCATCAGTGGCACTAAGGAACAGTTACATCCTACGAGTTTCAAGATTCTTCGAAAAGTGGTATATGAATTACAAGTTTGTTGAGATAACATTTGTGTTAGTGTCGTCATTTATGTTGTTTGCTTCCAGTTCCGTGTGTAGTGTATTAGTTACGTTTGACACGGAGAGCTACGTCTCCCGAGAAGGTGATTTTGCAACATGGGTGCCAAGTAATGTATGTTTTTGTTGTACACAATAGTTTCAAGCAACAACTGTAAGAAGTTACAATGGCTGTTGTAACATGTAACAAAGTCAAAAGTAATTATCTCTGCTTGAACAGTTTTCTGACTTGCGGATTTCAGAATTTTAAACTATGAAATCTGTATCGTCAAGAATCCAGTCTATTGCAATACACAAAGAATACATCCAATTGCTCAGTTGAATATCACATATAGAAGATCATCCTCTCTACATAGAAAATACATCTGCCCTTTCACTTGTTTTGTCAATTATTCCTTGACTAAATGAAGCTTCTGAAAGTTTTGAGTCCAAATTTTACAATAATTCCCTCCAACTGTGCCAATCCTCTAACCCACTAGTCCGAGAGCTTCAAGTTTCTCAGTGTCGCCTGAATGTTCGTGGCATATGCAGGTAGTCGTTTCAAGTCGATTATATAGTTGGCATCAAGATACAGCCTTTTCCGTGGTCAGACACCTATGTTCGTGGCCCTGCCAGCAGGAAAATCTGAGAAGCTGCTTCTAATGGAACGGTAAACTTCTGATCCAGTAATCATAGATACTTCAGAATGCTCACTTTCACTCTTCATTCTGTCCAGCCTGCTGCCACTTTTGGTAGACCCATCAGCAGAAACAAACTGTAGCAGGGCCAGGTATACACAGGTTATTGTAGATAATATTCACTCTAGAACGTTAACGAGTCCAGCATACTAAATAGTATCCACATAATTAAAGTCATGAGATATTTTTCTATATGAGACAACAAAGTTGCCAATTTGTAATCAATCTGTCCAGTTGTGCAAAAATTTGCACAAAGTTGTAAAGGACAGGTCAGGCATCATATGCATATAGAAATAAAGAGGCTCTTACATGTTCCAGATCCTTTATGTGTATAATGATAATTGTGATATCATCTGTTCGATTTTCATGTTCCAACCAACGTTTATAGGCTTCTCCTGCAATTATGCCACATGCTTCACAGGGATCAGAATACTCTGAAACCTGCATCAAGGGAGATTCCAACTAACCAACCGCACACATATAGAGGATGTCTCATGAGTACAAGATGAAGTACTTCATCTAAACCAATAAGAAGGATAATACAGTATTTTTACAGCTGAATTTTGTGAAACATTTAAATCAATTGTCACTATTATTACTGTACATAATGTGTAATATGGACAAGAGAATGCATACCAGGTCCACCACTGCTTGGCTTGGTAGAAATTCAAATACTCCATCACTTG
Source organism: Sedum album (assembly GCA_006409495.1). Classification (NCBI taxonomy): domain Eukaryota; kingdom Viridiplantae; phylum Streptophyta; class Magnoliopsida; order Saxifragales; family Crassulaceae; genus Sedum; species Sedum album. The sequence goes on from QZGG01001589.1 coordinate 38,442, forward strand.
CAATGACGAGAAACATGTGATCAGGGTTAAGTTTAACTGTTGAGACTTCGGGAACAGCAACAACACCGATTTTCTCAGCTATACTATCTCCCACACTCCTTGTAAAAGCTGTTCCAGGATACATTCCATTCGGAACCCAAAGCCTAGGAGGATCTCCGCCTTCAGTTTCTTCATCACCCCAAGATTGAATCTCCGGGTCCTTGAGGCCTTCTACCTGATCAACACTCAAAACCCTTGCTCCATATTCTTTCACCCTTTCACACTCATCTTTCCTAAATGGAGTTTGATCAGACGACAAGTCTTGAGCAATTATCTTGTCACCGACTTTAACAGCAATAACTGCCCGTGAATCACCCACATTAGCAACAACAATTGTATCTCCAACAACCAAAACACATATAGCCGTGGTCCCGCTCATCGAATCGTCAATCTCACTATTATGCAACTCAATATTAGTCGTCTCAAATGCCGAAACATAAGCTCTAACCGGGTCTTCAAGTAACACGGATTTACTCGATAACTCTTCAACCAGTCTTTTTTGGACAAAATTCGAACACTGGGCCCCAAACTCTCCATGGCCATCAAACACCCCAAAAAAGTGAACATTCGGATCACCCTGTAACTTAGTCCTAATACAAAAACTATCCTGATTCTCCTTATCGGGTGAATCAGGATAGTAACCACGCTGGGACAGCACAGAATACTCCAAAAAGTAATCATAACCAGGAACAGGCACTCTCTCTAACAATATCTTGGCAAGATCATGTTTTTTAGTAAGACTAATCCTGCCAGGCTCTTTGATACTGTCCTCTCTGTCCGCTACCTCCGGGCACTTACTACAACACTTGCCATAAACACAACCCATAATCCTGCCAGAACACTTAACACAGCAAAAATTGAATAGCCGACCAAGTGCTTGACAAAATTCCCAAACTAAGTCATTGGCGGAACTAGGGGGGGCGGAGGGGGGCTGGAGCCCCGGCGAGGAAATTTTTTTTTTTTTTACCAGGTATAATTTATCATAATTTGATTTGGTAGGAGCCCCGGGTAAAGTAATTATTTGAGCCCCGGCTGAAAAAAATTATTAGAGCCCGGCTAAAAAAATTATTTGAGCCCCCCCTAAAAAAATTATTTGAGCCCCGCTAAAATTATTTGCAGATAGCTCGTACCTCCAAAGCTTTTGAGCCCCGGCGAATATTTCGTCCTGGTTCCGCCACTGAACTAAGTAACACATGGATCCAAACCTCCCATATCCCCAAAACACTCTCTTTCCGCACAATTTGACAATTATAACCAAATGGGTTGCAGCAGCTTCATATAAAATGGAAACCCTAATTTCCAATCACCTGATCATGATGACTTCATGCTCTAAAAATGCAACTTCAATTAGGGTAAAGTGGCAGTGGAATAACCCGTAGACGAAGAAAGAAAACCGAAGAGTGGATAGAGTTGGATTAACAGAAGTAAACCCTAACCCAATTCGGGAAATCAACGTGAGAACACGAAACGGAAACATCTCATCGCACAGGGAAATTAGATAAAAAAATATTCAGATAGAATTCGTTCGTAGAATTTCTACGTTTTCACATTATCCATTACACGTTTACGCTTAACTAGCAATTTGTGCTCATTTATACTCGTAAAATTGAGAAGAAGAATTTTTGTAATTTAATTTCGAACTTCGATTAATAAAATATTTAAAGTTTGTAATTTTTTTCTGTTTTAGAAAATAATTTCTTACCATAAAAACCTCGCGATATAATATTTTACAACACTGTAGCCAGCCTACTGAGTACTGACTAGAAGTATTTGATTAAAATTTAGAGTCTGTTTGTTTACTGCTATGTTCTGCTAGGGAGGCTTGGCTGTACATCAGGGTGATAAGAACCTGCTAATAGAACTCCCTGTCGGGTAGAAGAATAGGGGCGACAAGAGTCCAAACGTAGAGACCAGCGGTGACCCATTCAGTGCAGATACGAACCCATACAGAAGTCCAGCCGACATCAGTTAGCTCTGAGCTTTCAGAGGACGAGCTGGTCCAACCGGAGAGAAGCATAGCTGAATACATACTGGCAAGAGCGAATATCAAGTGGAAGAATGTGTAGGAGTAACTAACTGGGCGTGCTTCTTTTTCCTTCTTATCCTCTTTTATTCCCTCTTCCACATCTTCAGATTTGAGGAGAGGTTTGGATGAAGATTCACCTGGTATCCAATGATATATATAGAAAGGTATAATCAGTATTTGCATACTTGCGAGATACTTCAATAATGACTAACTGATGCAAATTGAAATTCAGTTACCAGCTCTTGGTGAAGATGGAGGGGATAAAAATGTTGTAGATGACCCAGCACGGACAGCAGAGTATACAACTGAAAGAACCGTTGTAAGCATTCCGAGAATCAAGGTACTTGTGGACACTGCACTGGACTTGCTATGTAGACCATTGCATTCATAATCCCGAGGCTCACTTGACAAGCCTGTGTAGCACACATATGCACAGTAGACCGATATCACCGAAGCCGGTAACAGGCTGCCATTCACCTGTTTTACATCCCAATCAAATCAACACAGCTTCATTTGGAACAAGCAAAATAATGTATACGCAACTATGGCAGGACGGCTCAATATATTTGTTGAAATCAAGGTACATATGTGACCCAAAACTTAAGATAATAAGCTGATACAATCATATGCTTTTGCAGAGCCCACTAAATCTAATGCATGAATTGTGTTCACATTTATTAAGCAAGCGATTGGAAATAAATTTACTTTAAGTGGATCACCCACTCATATGTTGCCTGTTTACAATCCATCCATATATTATGTGTTAACCTTACACGGATACAAGGATATATACTGAAGGTGGGGCAACATAGCTCACCTTTGGATGCAAGGCAATTACAGCAAAGAGGAAAGCAAGAACCATGGTCATGACCAGAAAGAAAACGTTGAGGCCACAATCATGGCCAGATGGATTAAACCAGATGAACAGAACTCCTGAAATAGTGAATGCAGCCAGGTAACAGGTTATTGATACAGCAAGTAACGCAACATACCTACCAAAGGAAACAAATCAGTTAGCTAGGAGCTCCACATAAAAATATAGTTAAGAAAATAGCTTCTGAAATTCGAACAAACCACTTGTGCTCATCTTTGGCAACCCAGGCATCATTCCATGAGTGTGTGAAATCAAGTAGTATAAGCACTTGAACTAACAAAAACAATCCAGCCCCGAATTTTGATAGTGTTTCTGCAAGTGAAAAGGCAAGAATTTCGTTCATCATATATGAGAATTTACGCTGATCCATGATGTAAAAAATGATAATAGTTGAGGTAAAATAATTATAAAATGTAACATAACACTGAATTGAGATATATAGCTGACCATATACGGTAATGACAATATTTGGAAGGAAAAACATGAGCACCACAAGCAAAAGCCAAACGACCATCTTCGCAATCCATCCTCCATGATGCCAGGAATCACGCCTATCATTCTGATCCTTTACACCAATCATTATGACCGCAAATGTTGCAAAGAACAAAAAGTTCCCCAAGCTCACTCTCAACACAGCCTGCATTTGAAACCATTCTTTCGAATGGTTGTGCGGCGAAGTATTTATCCCTGCAAATCACAAATCCACACTCATCAATCATCAAATAAGCAAATACCTAAATCAAATCTTCCAATTTTAAACAAAAGAATCGTATAACGAAGGATTTGAACTGTTACATGATATTTCCTTGAGGAGCGGATAACCGACTTCTCTGATGATCCAAGAAACGATCAACGACAACCCGAACAATCCACAGTAAGCAAGCCTAGCGGACCGTCGCGTGATTCCCGATGCGACTGACGAGCAGAGGACCGCAGTCGCGGCAGCGCAGCACGAAGCCAAACACGACATCTCGAGTCTCGGGTTTCTCTAATCTCCGGATCGGTTGAGCAAGAAGAGTTCGTTGTGGAAATCGATGGTCGATTTTCTGGGCTGGTGGTTGACCGACTGGTAGGAAGGAACTAGACGGTGTCTGGCACGTGACGTGAGTGAACGAAACTCTGCTACGCGTCAAACTCAGATACCGCGCAGCCAACCCATTCAAAACTACCTCGTTTTATATTTACGTTAAATAACTTAAAAATAAGGTACGGAGATTGTGTCTAACCGTGTTACAAAATTCAATGATTCAACCAGAAAGATTTTCAAGGTATCACATTTGTTTTGAAACTAAACGGATACAGATACCGACAGGGATACAACGACATTTCGGGTCGGACAAGACTTAAGTAGATGGTCGCATCAAGTCTGTCAATCCTAGAAAAAGCATGGCAATCAAACAGATGACAAAATGCCAGACAAGATTGGCTTGATGTAGAGAAACACAAATCAAATGGGCCTATAGATGGGATGCACAACCTTATCAAGATATGGTTTGTGCCATGGTTTGGTATCCTTCCTAACATGGCACAGTAACTAAATAGAGTATTCTTGATCTGATGGTGACTAAGTTAGAATTATTGAAGAGGGTGTTTTAGCTTCATATGGTGCTTGTGGTTGTGCCTCATTTCCAACAGTATTGAATGATACTCAGACCACATGATGCTCAACTGGACTGGTGTAAGCTTGTTCATGTAAATTCAAATGTGGATGTTTTTATGCTAAAATATCTTGTACAGTTTTAAGTACACTACATGTTTTGAATGTGACATGAACGAGATAACTCGAGGTATCAGACACTGCTGTCTAACCGAATTCTGCTGAAGCAAACTGTATACATTTACATGGATGCTGGTGAGATTTTGATTTCAGTCGAAAGAAGGAAGAAGTGCCTAATGACTTAAAAAGGTGGAAGATGTTAGGGGTTTTTCGAGCGAATGTACAAGAAAATACCTTCATTAATGGAGTCGACGAGTCTTTATCCTATGGAAAGTCAGGGGACAGGATGACATGTCTGTACAGGAGGCTGTTGTGCTGGCCCTTTGCGCAATATAACATGTCAGTCTTGGCCACACACTTGAGAGTAGTTCTCTTTCTGCTAGAACACTTCTCCTAATATAAGCATACTCTGATTATTATATAAGCAGCTTAGTCACTGAGGGAAGAAGCACGATGGCTCGAAGAAGTTCTGAGGGGCCATTCCACAAACTTCGGTCATGGCTTAGGGATTGTTCTATGAAAATGCGGGAGCAAAGGACGCGGCTTTATATTATGTGGAGGTGCACTCTGATTCTCTTACAGAGGGATGAATGAAATATCAGTGGAAGGCTGCACCTTGATCAGGAGAATATCTAAGTTAGAAGCCAGGTCAAATGGAATCTGGAGATTCTAGATGGCACTCGGTAGGTACTCAGTCTTGTAATAGATTTGAATGATAGGGAACTAAATAGGGCAGTTGGGTAGTGTCTGTATAAAAATGTACAAATATGTCTGTTTGTAATTCAAGTTTTGCCGTACAAGTTTTGATGAAGATAGCCAAGGTGACTTTCTGTAAAAGAAGTATGCAAAACTCCTTTAAGTGAAGAACATTTTGGTCCATTCCTTAGATGCATCAATTCTTAGTCTTCTCTTCTTGCAGTACTTTTAGTTGGAAACTAGAGAGTTCATCCATTTTTCCTTTTGGAATTTATTCACTAAAAATGGGTAGATTCTGGCAGAGAACAATTTCCTTCTTAAATAAATGAGACAATGATTGTACTTTACAACTACATCTGTATATCAGAGTCACAAAAGAAGAATAACAGTAAACTGGTAAGTTAACAATTGGTTCTCAAAAGTACTGCTCAGCTTAAAGTGAATTAGCTAAGGCATGGAGATACCCTTAAGATCTGAGACTGGCTGCTATTTGGACAGCACTTTCTTTCAACTAAAAGTTCTGCGCTTGATGTGAAAACGCCAAGAGGAGAACTGAGTTCATTGCGAGTGTGTCACTAATTGAACAGTGCCCGGTTGATTGGTTCTTGGAAATACTGAAGAGAAATAAGTATGGCCTCCTACACCATATGGTAAAAGTTTGTTACTTCCAGAATCCAGATGTTGAATATAACTAGAGAACACTAAGTTTTACATGCAGCATTACCTCTGTTCGTATTGTTCTGCTCCCCTGGTTAGGACATGTATTCAAGTATGTGTCAAATACATCACGGACATCTTTTCCCTAGCATACATAGAACACGAAAAAAATCATTGAACATACCAACTCAAAGTTGCTTCTTGTGTTGCTCAGTTATCAAAGTACGTCAAGTGGAGTTGAGTAAGAATAACTGAAGTGAAAATGGTTATATTTTATTAGTTTTCACAATTCACCTTTAAGCTGGTATCTTCTTCGACACTCTCTTCTAGTCCAGCAAGTCCACCAAATGATATCAGAAGGTGCCTTGAAGAAATAAAAAACAATTAATCACTCCCACAGGTCAAAGAATACTAAAAGAGATACATAAACACCTCACAATGCCCGATCCAAAATGAATTAATGCTCACATCATTTCTAACTAGCTCGAAAATGTACAAGACATTTAATCTTTTGGGATTCTCTTTCATGTGATGATATTGCTGGTTTCCCACTGACTGACTAAAAGTCCCTTATCAAGTCCAAGCACGCACACAATATGTGAAGGGACGACATATGCAACTAGGAATATGTTAATATATTAAGTTCCCCACAGTCCTAAAATCTAGATTGATTCTGGTTAAATAAACATACCTGCAAGGGGGTATCTGGAGTTCAGATGATTTGACGACCAGCCCATGCTCGGAAGTTCCTATCATGTAATCATAGCTGCTCTGAAGATCAAGAAAACACATCTGAACACTGACACATAGATTTATATGAGAAAATGGGACTATAAAAAAGAACCTTATATGGGCAATTCTTTGACACGGAACTGATGTTTGGAGCATATCGTACTGTATAACCCCAATAATTCCCTTCTTCTTTGGGTTTAGAGGATGAGACAACTTTATGCAACTTTCCTACGCATGCCAGTTAGATATGTCTTCTGACATTAACAAATAATCATACTATATATATATATATTTTCTTGAAACTAAATTGAAACAGCTTCCGATTTTCATAGCACAAAAACAAATACGTAAATTTCATTTGAAGGCGAACAAGACCGTTAATATATGCAGCAAATAGCAAACACTAATAAAAAATTATGCATCAAGTATAAGCAACTTATAAAATGATTTATCCCTTGATGGCATGTTTTGATGTCATCTTGGGTCAGTTAACAATGCTGTAAGATAATGCATTTCCAGTAAAAAAACCACACAGCTGACAAATTATTTAAAGAAGACGCCTAACACACTGACATTAGTTTGGCATGCCTATCTGGACATGAAATTGGAAGAATTGAATTGAAAATAACTAATTCAAACATAAATTAGTTGTACTATTCACCTGTTTCCAAATTGCGGTCATTTCCCATGGCAACAGTCACTCTCACTCCAGGTTCAAGTAATTTATCAATCACAACAGGCTGAAACATTTGCCATTATTGGATGAATGTTAGCACACTGATACTAAACTAACACTTGAGCATTTTAAACTAGAATGTTTTCCTGCAGCTGAATGTTAACAGTTAAACAATGTCGCACGGACATGTTTGGCTACTAAAAATAAAAACCAAGTCTGAATCTTATGATGTAAATACCTTATTTAGCCCCACATCCACTAGTGTCCCTTGAGAATTTACAGGTCTTTCGCCAAGTGTAACACCTATAGAATCAATCGACATTATTGAAGCATTTCAAAGATACATGAATTATGAATTTATGATGCATTCTTTAATATAAAAATGCACAAGAATTTCTGCTAAAATGATAAACATAATCAGTAATGTTTTCTGTAAGGAAAAATGATGAGTGATAAAGATATAAACCTTCACGATAGGGTGCCCATTCATGTTTACGAAGATGATGTGGGGCATCAAGGGGAGGACACATACCCTATAAAAGACAGAATGGTTAATTAAAAATAAACATTGACAGGTTAAATAGATAATCTTAGGTCAACCATTGTCCATGGACCAATAGGCAAATAGAAAAGAAAAGCACAAAACACCAACCACGAATCGTAAGCTGTTGTGCATTGGAAAAAGCGCTCTTCTTAGATACTGAGGCGTCTCAAGATACCGTAATACCCTAATCAGGAATGCTGCACCAGTATCTTCACCAGTAGTTTCAAGTGTAAACTCCGACTCAGCTGCCGATGTACTTTTATTGTCGAAGACTATCACCTGTCGACACAAAACACCAATCCTTTTCTTCAAAACAAATCAAAAACCTAAATTACCCATAGAAAAATAACATCATACCACAACATACCAGTACACCAAAAAATATACACCAGTCTTAGTCTATAAATTTGAAGTAGACGAACCTCATCAATACGGAAAATTGTAGCAGCACGTGCAATCTGTGAAGCCAACTGAACCAAGGAATGACAAATCTTTAGAGACATTAAACCAAACAAATGACAATTGCACCCAAATTTCACCAAGACACATAAAAAATTTACATTTCAAATACAATCCCAAGCTCTGCAATACAAATGCATTATCTAACAATCACCTTAGACACACAATTATAATTTATAAAGATTCAAACTTTAAGTAACAAAAATTACACGGGTCGCGAGCTCGAGTGACTGGGCGTTGTCAATGATGGATCCAGCTATGGCTATACTGACAGTCGGCACCTCCTTTTCCTCTTTCAAAATATCTTCGCTTCCCACCTCAGCCTTCTTCATCTTCTTCTTCTTTTTCTTCTTGCTGTCATCATACGAAACCCCATTTTCCACCTCCGCTTGAACTTCTCCTTCCCCCGCTCCCGCTGCATCTCTCTTCTTCTTCGCCATCGATTTTACAAGGGTTTTAGGCGCACAAGGGTTTTCGTTTTCTGTCCGTAAAGCTTTGACTGAACATGGGGCAACAACATGTAAGACTTTCAAACTAAAGGGGGCAATATGTAAATATGTAAGACTAGCAATGCATTACCGTAAATAACGATATTTACACACGAATTGGCGCGGAGATGAAACGCCGAGCGAGGAGGCGTCGATTTGATCCGGCGACACCGGTTTGTTACTCTACTGTGTTTTCGTGCATTGTTGTTGAATTGATTTTGAGATAAGGTTTTTTTTACTCTCGTTCGTCGGGATTTTAACAGCGATTTAAACTTTTCTAATCGATTAGGGTTTACAAAAATTGAAAGGTTAGATGCCTGATGGTTGGATCTGTTACTTATCTGAGTTTGCTCTTCATTATGTTTTAGTTGAGTTGATTGATTATTTTGACTGTGTATGTCAGGATGTGCTTTGATCTATCTATGTATCTCAATGTTGGTGTAGGTGAAACGAGGGTAATTGATAGATAGATATAAAATGCGGAAATGATCTCGATGGTTATGCGTATGAATTATGACCGTGCTTTTCCGTGCGGACGATCAAAGGAGATATAAGGTTCGTACTCCTTGTGCTTTCGAGTATTTTTATGCTTTTTGATGCGTATTCTTAATTTTAGTACTAATTTATGGTTCGATGCAAACTGACCTTGCTTTGTCACTCTCATGTTAAGTAATGTTAAGTAATAGTCATGGAATCAGAGCAGATAAGATTCCTTTTGAATTCACATTGGTTTTAGTAACTAGACCTTCAAGAGCATGACATGCTTTATGCTTACTTGGATCACCTATGCAGGCACAGCCACTTCTTCAAGTTGGAGTTTCCATGTAGATTAATTTGTTCACAGCTGTCCAGGAAATGAAAGAAAAGGAGCCTATTGATAGTAAAAAGGTGCGTAGTGTTTTTTAACAAATGTATTATGTCACAAAGTAAGATGTCATTCATTTTTCAGAAAGTCTACGACTCAAAATAGTAATTAATGTGGAAAGCAGGCCACTTGAGGCTGATTCTATGCCAAAGTGGTAGTATGTGCTACTCATGGTTGAACATTAAGCATGAATTAGTGTAAAGATAAAACCAACTCTAGTGGATGGATTTAGATGCGACTTTAACTTTTCTTTAGTGCATTTCTTTACCTTTAAGTAACAATTAGCAGGTGCATATGGGGGCTTACGCAAGTTTAAATTTATGGGCTCAAGTGGACAAACACATACCATCTTACATACATCAGCAGAAAGTATGCTATTGTACTTGAAGAATTGAAAAGCATTATCACTTAGAGCTATCAAAGGTTGCCTATATCCTATTTTTTATCATTGTTAGAGTACTTTGAGCACATATGCATTAGGAATATGAATCTCATACTACTTTGTTTCACTTTGCTACAAACAAATGTATGGTATTTACCTGGGACCAAGGACTTAGGCCATACTTTTAATACATAATATACAGCTCAACATTACAATATAATAAAAAGATTAACCTTCAGCGTTTGGAAGAGCTAAGTCCTAGAAAATAGTGAACTATACTTTCTAAATTGAAATCTGATGTTGTAGATGCCTGGCAAGCTGGCTAAATTCAGCATGTACTGCTATGTTTATCACTGAAACATTAACAAATAAGTATTAATTGTGTGTTTCTTTCATATGCTATCGGAAACCTTCTTGATAGCATCTTCTTGATATCAAACTCCTCCAGGTTAAAAAGTCCTTTATTTGTGCAACATGCTTATGATTGTAAGTCTCCCACATGGCTGAATGTGCACCCCCCTTCAGTAAATTTAATTTATCTGTACTTTACCCCCTTTCAAATTTAAATATTCTTGTTTCCCTTTGTACTCTTTCCTCCCCTTTAAAATGTTTGAAAGACTGATGAGCATATAGCAGATAATTAAATACTGTCTAAGTGGAGTCTCACTTTTTTGTCTTTGTTTTTCTAAAGGGCTCCATGACGATTGTGTGAGAAAAGGTCATGGAACTTGCATTTGAAGTCCGTTCAAGAAATTCATTATTTGTATCGAAAGTCTCACACCAAGGATAACCAAACTGCTGAAGTATGGTACGTAATTTTAAACAGCGTGCTTAAAGTGGATTATTTGCATTATAAATCTGCATATCATACTACTCAGGCTGTCAATATTTGTTTGTTATCAATTATCTGCTATTACAAAATGAAGTTGACCTTCAAACTTTTCTCCAACAATTACCAGGGGAATTGGAGGACCAAAAGTGTCATGCACGCTTTGATTTAATCCCAGCTCATTTGTTGTTACTTTGGAAACTGTAGTGGAATGATGATATCCATTTATATTTTGAACTGTCAGAAAATAAAAGCAGCACCGCCACCATATGTGTGTGTCTAGATCGTTTCAGTGAAGAACTATTTTCTCTATGGTTGAAATTTCTTATGCAATGTGACCACGCCTGTCATTTAATCCTTAACCATCAATAAATTTGTTTTCCTGTTGCCTACTTTGTGATGCCATTACCTTTTCCCTGGCCAAACTGGTAGAGATAGTGCTTATAGCTTAGAATAATTATTTATTGCCACAGCTCACCTCCTTGCTTATCACCTGTAGAACATATTTGAATTGAGGTTTTCTTTGTCCCCTTACTTTTGTTCCAGCGAAGAGAATACTTGCTGTGGCTATCTGAAATGCTGGAGCTGGACATTTTCGTAATAGGCAGGTATTGTTTTATATGATTTTTCAAACATTTTTGTAACTTTTCTGGCTCTAAGTATTTAATACAGAGGACTATTCTCTATTTCAATGCACAGCGGAAAACAAAAAATCAAACAAAAGATGCCATCGGTTAGGGGTGAGCTATATATCCCAGCTCGATTACAGACATCCAAGACATATGATATTGAGGTAAAACTTTTATGCATTTTATTCCACCGGCAGTGTGATACTTACTCATCACTTACCCTATTATTCTTATTTTATACATTACCAAATTGTCCCAACGGAATGAGTTGGGACAGTTTAATTTTTTAAAGGGATCCAGACAGCAGAATTTCTTTAACTCACTCATATTTAAATATTTTGGGTTTTTATTTATCTAATTTCTGAAGTGTACTGCAATCCACAGACTAACAGTTTTTTATAGCAAGTGGTGCAAAAGGGCCTTTTCTGTCTTTCTCCATAGTAGGCTTTCAAACCACTATAAATTGACTCATTTACCTCCTCACTAATATCCCATGCTCAATCTCATATATCTCTACTTCATACTTTGCTCCCTCTCTAGCTTATTAGCTTGAATATGTCGACAGTTGTGTACCAAGGCTTGCAATCACATTTAGAGTCTCAGTTGATGGAGTCTAGAACTTTGAAGCTCAAATTATGTTCCCACAAGACAGTAATTTTCCAATCCCTAGAATTGGCCTTACAGTCTTCTTATGTCCCTGCAGATTTATCTAATAAACTTGAGAGTTCTATCAGTCCTGACTTGCGTGGGAGCTCCCCACAGAATCTGCCGAGCATTACATCAGAAATCCCCAGAGAGAAACTGAAAGCTCCTTATGTGCATCCCTCTGCCAAGTCTGCATCATGGTGGCTGAGCGAGAAGAGCTTGAATCTGTGTACGGAGAACCTGGGCAGCGAGACTGGTTCTGAATTTATTGAGAACAGCATTTTCTCATCACAAGCTTGTTCTGCCCCCGAGAATAATAATAATAAGATTCAGGTAAATAGGGGACTGCGGCAACCTAGAACCCGTCAGGTCTCCAAGCCTAAGAATCAGTTTCCACCTCCATTGACAATACTCAATGGTCCAGACTGTCTTGACATCAGACCTCAACGTGAAGATGGCAGGCTGATATTAAAAGCTATTAAATCCACCCCAGCAAGACGAAGCTGTTTCCTAGTTGACAGAAGCAATGGAAGGCTGCGTCTATTGCTATCCTTGTCCGATTCTCAAATGAATACATGTAAACTAGAAAAGGAGGGTAACAAAGTCTCAAGTGATCAAATAGTTACCAATGACAGGACTGACAAAGACGAGAAGAACGGTCCAGAGTTGGCCGCATGTTCCAGTTATGTTGAGGAAACCAGCAGAATCGGAGTTCAACCTGTTGAAATGAATCAGTTATTGGATCAAAAAAGAAGAGGAACATCCAGCAACAGTTGCTACAGGTGCAATGAAAGCCATAAGAATAATAATAAGAAGACTACCAAGAATAAAGGGTTGATGACGTCAATGGTAAAACTGGAGCCTCACTTCTTGGTAGCTTCATCTTAGCTATAAATTAATAATACAAAAAATTGTCAGTTGCCATTGTTTCTTCTTTTTTACCATTCAATCAAAGCTAGCTTGTTCTTCTACATTTTCATGTCACTAAGATCTTTAGAAATATTTAAATGGTCTCAGAAATAAAAAATTTAGTACACATTAATGTATGTAAATTAATGTTGAAACACAATTTCTACATTGTGAAAATGTAAAAACAAAGAGCAAACCAGTAATTACGTAAAAAAGTAGCTATCAGCAAATCAGCACATTTTATTCAATCATGTATGTAAATTAATGCCCTACCACAGACCTGCACTGCACCACCATATGTGAATAATATCAAAAGAAGTGTACTAAGATGCTTTAATCTGCTGTACAATCCCTATGCAGATTTTCTGTTCTCTGATTCATCAGTCTTTTCTTCTTTTCCAAACACTTTTGTGCATATAAGTGAAAAAACATGTTACATCTTGCATGAATGTAAAACTGACTTATAATAGATTCATACTGAATAATGAGAGGAGGTCAAATGATAAATATTTGATCAAAACTGGAGGAACAACTCATCACAAAAGACTTGTTTGATGCACTCAAAATATCACTTCTGTCAAAACAATGTTGGCTTTCAAGTCTAGCTATCCAAACTTGAACCATGCATTTTCCAAAAGTAAAATCTTTGAAAATCTTCCAAGGACCCTCTTTAAAGGCCTGTCACTTAATAGCTTTTGTCCATAATAAAATCCTAATAATTGCTTTCGTCATCGTCACAATTCATTCATACTTTTGTAACTTATTTTTTGCATTTGAAAGGGAGATCATACGTCCACAAGTACAACATTTGAATCTTGCTTGTTAAGGCAATGATCCTTGACCTTGTTGATTCTTTACAATATTTGGTAGACCCATATGGCCATATGTATAGTTGTATGTTTAAATCACTATAAAGCATCTAGTTGAGACCTAAGGCATGGATAAAAAACTTCTTTGATCATTGCCTAGCTTTTCTATTCTATATAAATTTGCACTTTTGATTCTTGAGAATTTTGGCAAGCTATTTTGTTTTCATTTCCATATAAAACCTTGGCAATGTGTTTCATGCTTCTTCAGTTAACATAAAATTCAATATGGACTGTTTTAAGTCCTATCTTTTGGTTCATTAGTCGTGTCCGATATCAAAATATTTTCTAATTTAAGTTGGTCAAATAAGCTCAAATGCTTTTCAAATACTGTAATGATAAGAAAAAGACCCAAGTAGGTATAGTGCAAATATTGACAAAGTATATGATCCACAAATGACAAAGGCATACAGGTAAAGAGAGAACAAAGCAAATGGAATAGACAAGAGGAAAGGAACAAGGTATGAGACCAAGAGAAGGCTACATGGAAAATGTCCTCAGCAAAAGTTGACATTACATAACACACACACACACACACACTACACTAGCTCCTCTTCTTCATCCTTTTGTTTGTTCTTATCCTTTAAATACAATACAATGTTGTAGATTTTAGGTATGCCTATAATTTATATGAAAGAAAAACATGCAGCAATAGATGGCTGCTGCTTGCTGAGGTCGCCCCCAATATCAAATGAGGTTTGGTACTCCATTGGAGGATTCAAAAGAGAGATGTTTGGTGCAAATGCTGTAAGCCTGCTATTCAATGTGATTGGGTATTTCCATCCTTTCATTGGCATTTTCTGTAGATACAAAATATTTAAAGCTAAGCACTAAATACTTAAGATGGAGTTAAAGGAGGAAACGCCATTAAAAATAGCAATCAGACACCTAAATGAACTTGTCCAATACATCAGCATCCATCCAGCAACATGTTTTTTAGAAATGGATTACAGTAAACTTAATTAATTCAATAATTGTTAATTATGAATCCTAAACAATGTGTTGGAGAACAATGGCTTCCTGGTATAGAGGCCCGCTCAATTGCGACCCCATCTTAATATTACGAACCTGCGACCCAATTATTTTACGGTTGGATCAAATTTGATCAACGGTCTATAATCTTCACTTTATGCTTTTGTTTGCACGTGCACTTATGCTTTTTGTTTCATATGTACTTTTGTCACTTAATGCATATAGGTTTTATCTTTTGTGCATGTGATAGCATTCAATTGGTTCTAAATTAAAGATGGGTCGCAGGCGAACTTGACTCAGATATGTCAAAAACACTGAACAATGTAAGTGTCAACAATGCTGCAGAATTTGTTACAGCAAAATTGGCATTTTATGATCCATTAATTTTGTAGATATTAATACAATAAGACCATGTAAACTGGAAAAAAGCAAGGTTATTTTTTTAAAAAAATTAAAAAATAAATAAATACAGATTACCGTTAACATGACGTCGATTTCGAAACGACATCACATTCTGCGTTTCAATCAGAGAAGGCGTACACTCTCGGGAAGTGTGACGCTTCTCATCATCCATCGTCAACGCCTCCACGGTGAGTCCTCTGTACGAGTTGCAATTTGACAATTGTTTGACCTAAATGATTAATTGAAAATTCGATTATGGAATCGATTTCCGAGGCCGCATCTGGAGCAATCGGAGCAGTGGTTAGCACAACGGTGCTCTATCCGCTCGATACTTGCAAAACCAAGTACCAGGCCGAAGTCCGATCTCACAACCAGAAATATAGGTTTTCATATTTTATTTATTTATTTTATTTACTAAACATTGATTTTGTTTTCTTCATTTTTGATGATTAATTGGGTGGTGGATGAAGAAATTGTGATTTGTGATGAATTGAATGGTTTGTGGGATTTGCAGGAATATATCAGATGTGTTATGGGAAGCGGTTTCGACCGGTCAGGTTATGTCACTGTATCAAGGACTAGGGACAAAGAATGTGCAGGCTTTTATTTCTCAGTTTATATATTTTTATGGGTATAGTTTTTTTAAGAAATTGTATTTGGAGAAAACTGGAGCCAAGACTATTGGAACCAAGGCTAACTTGCTAATAGCTGCGGCAGCTGGAGCTTGTAATGTCATTGTGATTCAGGTAATAAACTTGTTTTGTTATAATGATGTGTTGTGTAAATTTGTAGATCATGTTTGAAAGGAGGTAATTTTGCTTCAAATGTGAATAGTTATGTTATGTGACACGATTTCATTTGCAGCCACTGGATGTGGCATCGTCGAAAATGCAGACAAGTGAATTTGGGAAATCTAAAGGCCTCTTGAAGACACTTGCGGAAGGGAAATGGAGCACAGTCTTTGATGGTCTTGGCATATCACTTCTTTTAACAGCAAATCCATCGATTCAGGTAGAAAAAAGTTGGTTTATTTATTTGACTAGTTCATTGTTTTTCGCTTGTAACTGAACTTCTATGACACATTCAAACCATTCTCATCCATAAGAGGTGCAGAAAAAATCGAAGCAAATGTTTTCCTGCAATAATTTTTGACTAGTAGCGAAATTTTGTTTCCCTACAGTATACAGTATTTGATCAGCTGAAAAGGAGAATGCTTGAGAGCCAGACAAGCAAAAATACTGAAGCTCTCTCTGCTTTCTCCGCCTTTATGCTGGGGGCAGTGTCGAAGTGTATTGCCACTGTTTTAACTTACCCGGCTATCAGGTGACTTGGTTTATTCATTCATCATCTCCCATCTCCTTTCAGTTAAATTGCTGATAATTGATGCTGATGGCGTGCAGTACTATAATACACTTCTACTGTCGTCGTAGTTTTTAGTATCAGTAATGTTTTTCACTGTTAACAGGTGCAAAGTGATGATTCAAGCAGCTGAGGATAATCAGGCCAAATTTCCCGAGCAAGAGTCTAAAAAGACACTTTCCAAAACCATCCACAATATATGGGAAAAAGAAGGGCTGCAGGGATTCTTCAAAGGCCTAAATGCACAAATCCTGAAGACTGTGCTTAGCTCTGCCTTACATCTTATGATCAAAGAAAAGATCACCAAGACAACTTGGGTTTTACTGCTGGCACTTCAGAGGTATCTTCTAGGCCCTCGAATCAGATTGAAAACCACCTGATCCATTCTCGACAAGGACTGCTTCATGGATTTCAATTTATATACTGTGTAAGTAACATAAAATATCAATCTTGTATGCCATTGTTGTTTTTCCAATTATCTGAATAAGTCAATTCCCTTTTCCTTGAGCTTATCAATGTTTCTCTTTTAGCTAGGCTCCTGCTGGGCCGATCAAACGCCTAACGGGCCATACTGACATTGGGCTCCGTTTTCAAAATTGGGCCGACGGATCAATACTGTGAAAGCTGTACGCAAGTACAAATAGTGAGGATTAGAGTCGGAAACGGTGGAGCTTCGACGTTTTAATTTCGGCGACGTCGACAATTAGGGAGTAGTTTTCCGACTACTTCGACGAGTTGAATTGAGAATTTCAAGAGTATTACGCTGGTTTACTACGTCGACGCAATCGAACTTCTAGAAGAAGACGCCGGGATAAAACAAGGAAACTGACATTAACCTAATTTATGGAGCCTGATGTCCAAGTCTTGGAATTTGATGATTCAGTTGATAACCACTTGAAAGCTGTTGAAACTATTTCTACACTTTGCGGACATCCACAAATTCATCAAATTGATAGCTCTGAGATCAAAACAGTAGCATCATCCATCACTTTCCTCAGGTAACTAACAACTGCACCCACATGTTTGTGCCGCATTGATTATCTTTGTTCACTTTAGCTTAGCAAGGTTGGTGTTCTGGAGATCTTGATTTAGTAAGGCAATGTATGATATTCTGAAGGTAATTTTGTTTCTTGGCTGTGGTCAGGCAGTGGAGAGATTTTGCTTACGAACCTAGGGTTGTTGATTTTTCTCCTGGAATAAAACAGTCGCCAAGTGGATATGCCACAAATGCGATAAAAATGCCAAAATTTTCTTCGGCTGCGGTCCCAAAGGTAGCCTCTGACTGTGTGATTTATATATTTAGTAAATTATTGGGTATTTGTTTACATTCTGTTCTTATGGCAACATGTAAAAATTCTATTATGTAAAAGTGTTTGTCCAGTAAGTGTGTGTTTGCATGTTGATTCAGGATACACAAATGGATACGAAGTCTTTTGTTTCAAACACCAGGTGTGAATATTTATTTACACATTTAGGAATTACGATTCTAATAAGTAAGATGCGCAAGTTCTTATAATTTATGGCTGTATTGTTTTTATCAGAAAAGACTTTATATTGTACTGTGGAGGGCCTATATGGGGGCTTGATTGGTGTCCTCAAGTACGCCAGGACGCAGGTTGTAACGTTAAATGCGAGGTGTTACTTTCATTCCCCTCATGTATACATATTTCAATACAAAGATTTATTTTTTATTTAATTTCTTACAAGTTTCATGTGTGTGATATACATGAAGAACTTTAGAATTGTCCATTTGGCAGTGCTTCAAATATTTAACATTGTGGATGTTCTGAGCCATGTTGTTACGATAAGTTAAAATGCAATATTTTTCAGTATGTATTGAACTCGAATTGTGTTCCCACGGTATATTTGTGCAAGTGCTAAAGTGTAAGTGGTGGCCAGCTCATATCTTATGTAGTGTTTGTTTGAGATAATACCTTTCATATGTTCACATTTTTACTGGTATTCCTTTTATGTTTCAGTTTCTTGCTGTTGCTGCTCATCCACCTGGGTCTTCCAACCATAAGTTGGGTACTCCACTTATTGGAAGGGGAGTCATTCAGATATGGTGTTTGGTTAATGCCGATGCAGATGAAAGTATGCTAGAGCTTTCCATGGTAAAATTTAATGATAAGAGCCATAGAGGTAGAGGCAGACCAAAAAAGAATCAGGATATGCATGATGGGTCTGAAGTTACTCTACCCAAGAAATCACAGGCGAGAACTAGGAAGGAATCAGCAGACAAATCAAGTGACCATAAACTACCAAAGAAAAGAGGTCGTCCTAGAAAAATACAAGGTTCGGTAATCCATAAGGATGATAGTAATCAAGCTTTGGTTCCTTATTTAATGGGGCAATCGGCCCGACCAGTTACATCGGATGAAGTTGCAATGGAACAGTCAACATCAGCAAAGACTGGGGAGATGATGTGTACTACGATACATAGCAGTGATTTGGTTTCTGTTGATGATTTTATGCCAATTCGTGCCATTAATTTCAGTGATGATGATTCTGAAGTTTCTCGTATATTTAAGCGATTGAATGACAGATCAACTCAACCGGCAAAGACATACGTGCGACGCCATAGACTGGCTAAAACCGCACAGTGCAAAGATACTTGTTCAACCAATCTGGAGCAGATCACGACTCACATTGACAGAAGAGATTATTTCAAGGGATATGTGCTTGACACTAATGTCCTCGAGGCTCAAGTTAGGCAACAGACACGCGAAAGTGAAAAGCTGCCTGCTACTAGTTCTGCATTGCATTATGAGGAGGAAAATCATATAATGAATGGCAGGACAGATGTGACAGGTGAAGGTGATGTGAATACTTCCACAGCCAATGCTGATCAAGGTCCATTATTATGTAATAGTCCATCATCAGAAAAAGGTTTAAACTCGTCAACTGATCTCGTCGTCCCTCCGGACGTTGTGTTGCCAAGACTGGCCTTTTGCCTGGCTCACAATGGAAAAGTTGCTTGGGATGTGAAATGGAGGCCCATTACACATGTATCTCATTGCAAACTCAGGATGGGTTATCTTGCTGTCTTACTTGGCAATGGATCGTTGGAAGTGTGAGTTCTTCTTATCCTGTGTGTCGTACAATTAATTTTTTGTATTGGAGGTTTCAGTGTCTTTTCAATTTTCATTAATTGGTTTGTCTTATGGATTGGCATATAGAATCAACTATAAAAATAAGATGTCTGAGAATAAAAAATACCAGATCAGTTATATTAGAATTTGTCCATGACTAGTTACAACTGGTTGATTTTCTGCTTCTTATTTTACTGATGACTATATTCAAAAAAATAGGTGGGACGTTCCATTGCCTATTGTAGTATGCAATATCTTCTCGTCTTCTCGTACAGAGGTTACTGATCCTCGTTTCCTGAAGCTGAAACCAGTGTTCAAGTGTTCAAAACTGATGTTTAAAGGTGGACAAAGGTAGGCCTTATCAGCATCTTGACTGAAAAGAATGTTGTTTACGTCTTTTGGCATTATAAATTTATAATTGCATAGTAATTTTTTAGCCAGATAGATAAGTCAAAATGATCATAAGTTTAGTTGAGCAACTGTTTATTTGCCTTTTGGTTGCAAAGAATGTTCAATTATTGATAGTTCTACCTAACAATGAGGCCCTTATAGTGGAATTCCGGAGTGACCTTTCTGCGCTTTCTTATTTCTCCATACTGTCTATCAAAAAAAATTGACTGTTATTGATATTGTCTTTCTACTAAATATTGCTTCGTATGTGCTTGGGGCCTGACTTTAGGCCGTTAAAATGAAATATTTTCATAAGTTGTCTTACTGATTTATTTTCCATTTTCTTTCAGCATCCCTTTGACAATGGAGTGGTCAACCTCTTTTCCTAATGATTTGTTACTTGCCGGGTGCCATGATGGAACGGTAATTTTGAAATAAAATGAGTTGTTCTTTATTAAATTTCTATACATCATTGAGTAATATGTTATATGATCGATGCAAATACAATAAAAGGCATTGCTTCACCAAGAAGTCAAATTTTGATAGAATAAACCATGATGTAAACTTTTTCAATAGCAGCATGACGGATTAGTATATCTTGCACCTTTTATGACAAACTCTTATTCTTTAGGTTGCTGTGTGGAAGTTCTCTGAGGGGAATTCTTTCGAAGGTAATTTACAGCTAGACCAGTTTTATTGTTTTATGTTGGGGCATAATATGCAAAGACATCCAATGTTCCAAGATATTATCCAATATGTGTTCTTGGTCACTTCTAATTGTACTTTGGTTACTCAGCATCAGCAACATCTCAACTGATATTAGCTTTAACACGCAGACACCCAACCTTTGCTCTGCTTCCGTGCGGATACTACCGCTATTCGATCAGTCTCCTGGGCTCCAGCTGAAAAGTAATCATATCACTTTCTTTCTAAGGGCTTCAGTATTCTACTACCCTTTACTCATATATGCTATAAACGTTGCTACTATAAATTGTGAACTATCTTATATACCATTGATAATTGTTTTCGTGTTGTTTGCTGGTACTTATGTTGTGTTAAATCTTAAATGTGGCATAACATGCTATCTCATTTATCCTCAACTCTTTCATTATATCAGTGACGGAGAAGATGCAAAAGTGATAGTTACGGCTGGACATACTGGCCTTAAATTTTGGATATACGGTAGCTGAATCTCCTATGTTCTGGATT
>QZGG01001590.1:0-58845 GCA_006409495.1 Sedum album
TATCAATGAGCATGAGGTCATATATATATAGGGGAAGTATCATGTGGAACCCCACTTTTCATGGATCTATGGATTCCTCTTTGCATTCGTTGATTGCATTTACTGTTTGCATTTTGGACGCACCAGATTGTGCCAGCGCATTAATGAGCATGTGCAACTCACGTGTGCATTTGTCATGTGCAACTCACATGTGCATTTCAAAAATGCAAACACGTGGCACAATCTGGTGCACACAAAAAATGCAATCAACGAATGCAAAGAGGGATCCATGGATCCATGAAAAGGTGGGGGTTCCACATGATACTTCCCCTATATATATAAGAAGGGCTACAATGTTTTCAAATAAATATGATATCTTTATACACAAAAACACATAACCTGTTAGAATGAAAAAATTAGGTAAAATTGTCGGTAGTCACTTTTGTAAAAAAAGGTTCTTCACTACATATGTATTTGAAATTTTTGGGTTAACGGCAAAAAATCACTCTCATAATTGAGGGTATTTTACGTTAACACCCTAATAATGTGATACTGCAAAAATTATTTGTATAACCACTTACGTTAGGAATTAACCACCTCTTTGTTATCAGATGTGGTGAATTGTTGACAGAAATGATTATAAGATGTGAAATAAAAAATTATTTATTATATTGATGGTGTATTATTTAATAAAATAGTGTGGAGGTTGTACTTTAAAATGGTATAAAGATTATGTTATATAACATCATATTATATGAACTGTGGCGGAAAACACCCCATTATAAAGGTGATTTAATTTCTATAGTTGACTGTTTCATGAACTATCATGTTCACTTATGTTAGCAATACATCACATACGTATATAGCATTTCTAAAAGAAGTAGTTATTAGGTGAAAATATGAATATATAGATGCATTGAATTGCATGGTTGTACGAATGATCTTTTGCAATATTTTATTATAAGGTCGTGAAGTGGTTTTCTATAATTATTTATAAATATCAATCAAAATTAAAAAAAATTTTTTAGTAACAATAAATAATAATGGAAAATAATTGATTAATTTTTTTTGAAAATGGCATACCCAGCCAATTGCAGCGGATTGAAAACTTCATAGTTTTGATTGATATGATTATAAAACTATGTCATTTTACTAAAACTCAAATTAAAAACTAATGAACCCATTCAAAAACAATGTAGTTTTATACCTAAACTATGTAGTTTTGACTTAAACTTTGTATTTTGGATCTGTCGTATATTGTTGTACGCAACACGTGATCTCATTCCTACCCTCGCATTCTCAATGCATCAATGTGCACGTAACCTCTTGTGTAATTAGTGGCGGATGCATGTAGGGTGGGCCGGAGGCACCCACCCCCGATAATTTTTTTTAATTTAGAATTAATTTAGAGAAAAATCTTTAAAAAAATCAAATATAAAATTATTCATCTCCATTGATTTTATTTTTATGCTCCCTGTCTTTCGGGAAAAAAAATATACTGAAATCGTCCCCTGTCAGATTTATTTCTAAATCCGTCACTGTGTGTCATGTAAGATTGCAAAAATTCATATCCATAATACAATTCTTTAGCAATCAACCACATATCTATTATAAGTGGTGGTACATTGCTATTGGAACTTATAATAAAGATAGTGAAGGAAATGTGTTTTATTATATAGTTGTTGAACAATATAATAAAAAAGTATTCTTTATAAATTATTATATTTAACTCAGTATTTGACTTTATAGTGAAGTAATGATGCATTGCTATTGGAAATAATGTAAAAGTAATTTGCTGCAGTGTCTAAGGCTAATAAAGCATATTATAATAGTGATTTTCAACATTTCTCAAAAGATTATAAAAACAAGTTACTAATATTTGTCCAGATAAATTACTTGACTGTTGAAGTTCCCAACGACAATAGTCACGGAAATTGCTTCTACTTAATATTGTCATAAATCAATCTTCGAATTTCCCTAAAAGAACAAGTAACCGGATTATTAGAACCATAAAGCATCCAAATTTGACTAACAGTATCTGAACAAAACAGGATTTCACAAGACAAGTAAACGAAACTAGTTAAGATGTGGGCCATGTGTCCACCAGATGGCCAAGTTCACATTTTGTTTTCTCTACTGGATTTGGTTGACTTCTATATTATCTAAACCATAAAAATCAAGTATTCAACCGAGAATCCGAGATGGTTTAGAGGGTCACCAAAGAAGCAGCAGCCACAAAACCTCATTTAAGGAAATAACCAGGAAGCAGCAAACTAGTCCATGTTATTCTACATTTCGTATTATATTTCTAGTTATTTGAAAATTCATCATTTATTGACGTCTGCTTAATTTTGTTTCAATAAATACAATTTTTGCTTGTCAACGTAAAATTTAATGCACAATTATAATAAATATATATAATAGAAATGCGGAGTAAAGCTCATTTACGAACCCCCTCTTAGTCTACGTTCCTTGCGACCCCCTTATTCGACCGTTGGATGAATTCACACTTCTGCACTTTGTCGTTTAGTGCACATTTTTTATCGTTTTGCGGATGCACAAATATATTTTTTAATATGCATATAGTTATTTTAAAAGTGCAAATAGTTGAGATGATAAAATTCATGTGTGCATTGAGGTCGCAAAAGAATTGCATCTAACGTTCCTAAATGCATATATGCTAAAGTATGTGCTGTCACGTGAAGCAATTAAATGCACGAGCAAAGGTCATTGTTAACTATAACACACGTATGAATGAAAAAAATCTAAGGACGGTGAGGTCTCAATGATCTCAAATTTTTTGGTGAGTCTCTGATGAACCCAACTTTGATACAAATATACATAAAGAAATAGAGTAACGATAAGGTATAAAGTTTAATTTGTGTATAAATATAAGTTAATTTCAAACATTGCTTTAAATTATTAGATGGTTTAGATTTTGGACAAAAGTGAAATTATTCGAAAATTATATACTAAAAATAGATATAACATTTTCCAATAAGAGTAAAATATGAATAATAAAAATCATAAATAACACCACAAAATTAGTAATAAACTATTTTTAATACTAAGAATCATACACTGATTCAATAATAACGAAAATAAAAATATAAAACATAAAATATATTTTTAACCTAATTTAGTACTGAATATAATATATATTTAATTTTTTTATATTCTCGCATTAAAAACGTACCGAATAGCATAACAAGGTTCGTGAACCACGACATTTTATTTCATTAACTATGCGTTAAAAGGATATGGTTCATGAAATATTATGTTAAGTTCATGAATTTTAACATGTTAATTTTTGAATCGTATGCTATCTTGTATGGTTTGTGAATATGTATGGTAAGGTTTATGAACCTTTATCAGTCAACAATTTATGAACTATATGCTAAATATTTGCATACAAAAATTTACTTTTTATTTCATAAATTAATAGACAAAGTTGTACATTTTTAATTGGATAATAATAATATAAAGTTATAA
This sequence comes from Sedum album, assembly GCA_006409495.1. Taxonomy (NCBI): domain Eukaryota; kingdom Viridiplantae; phylum Streptophyta; class Magnoliopsida; order Saxifragales; family Crassulaceae; genus Sedum; species Sedum album. The sequence goes on from QZGG01001590.1 coordinate 3,472, forward strand.
TTAATTCAATAAATTTAGGAAGAAATCAAACGTAAATATTATTCTAAAATAATGGGACTAAAGATATTAAGATAATATTTATATCGGTTACTAAAATTAATTTGACTAAATCTATCCTTATTTTGAATAAATAATTAATAAAACCGGATTATTCGTAATCGTCAATTTTTAAATTGAACATTATCATTTCTTTATAGTTTAAACAGGATTGTCACCTCGTTTTCATATATGATTCATTTCTAGTTAGGATCAAGGAGGACAAATGATCATTGTAAGATAGAAGGACATAATATTAGTCGTTGATTTGATTGATCTAACGGTTGAGATTAAAATTGGTTTTATATAACAGGCGGTTGGATTTACAAAAAACTCTAGCGCTTGAGAGTGAAGGTTATATTTTTGAATCAAATCTCATACGTTGGATTGATCGAATTCAACGATCGAGATCGTGTCTCGTGGTCTCACATTTATTTATCCGTCCTCCTAAAACCTTATTCGATTCATTTCCAAAAAAATATAAATATACTTGATCGCTCCTCTGTAAATAAATATTGTTTTAGTGAACGTGTCCATCCAAGGGAAGCTACCACAAAATTTCTATGAAGGAAATGTTTTTAACGTCTAAAATCCTTGTAAGAAAATACAAAGTAGCTTCCACTAGGGTGCATTACTGCTTATTGGTTGTTGGACATTATAAAGCAAAAGTCGAATTTCTCAAGTAATTTCGTGCAACCCATTTTAGTCAAAACTTGGATTCCCAATTACATCTATAAATAAGAGCCATCACATTTCATTCAACAACTCACAAAATCAAGAAAATTCTAAAAGCATAGAATGGTTTATCAGAAAAAACTAGTGTTAGATGTCTCCGGATGGCTCAGGCTTTACCAAGACGGCTCGGTCGACCGTACTTGGACCGGTCCACCGGAAGTTCAGTTCATGGTCGAGCCGGTTAAGCCTCACAGCCAGTTTATAGATGGAGTGGCTGTACGAGATGTGACTTCTGATTCAGGGGTCCGGGTTAGGATTTACCTACCGGAGAAGCTATCCGGAGAGACGGAGAAGCTGCCTGTACTCTTTCACTTGCATGGAGGTGGCTTCTGTATCAGCCAACCTGATTGGTACATGTACTATCAATTCTACTCTAGGATGGCTCGAACCGCCCGAGTTGTGATTGTCTCTCCTTATCTCCGTCTTGCCCCGGAACACCCACTACCTGCAGCGTGTGAGGACGGGTATGCAGCCCTATGTTGGCTGGGATCTGAGGGACGATCAGACCCCTGGCTCCAATCCCATGCAGACTTCAACCGAGTGTTCCTCATTGGGGACAGTTCTGGAGGCAACTTGGTGCACGAAGTAGCAGCCCGTGCCGGGCAAGCTGACTCAGACTTATCATCATCATCACTCACCCTAGCTGGCGCAATCCCAATCCATCCAGGTTTCGTCCGATCCACCCGAAGCAAATCCGAAACAGAGCAACCAGAGTCACCATTTCTAACTCTAGACATGGTGGACAAATTCTTAGGATTGGCACTGCCTGCCGGGAGCACAAAGGACCATCCCATTACATGTCCTATGGGGACCGATGCACCGGCCATCGACGGACTCAACTTGCCGCCAATGCTACTATGCGTGGCGGATATGGATTTGATCAAAGACACTGAAATGGAATACTATGAGGCATTGAAGAAGAGTGGAAAAGATGTGGAATTGCTGATGAGTTACAATGTTGGACATAGCTTTTACTTAAACAAGATTGCAGTTGATATGGACCCTGTGACATCTGCTCAGACTGCTGATTTAATTTCTGGGATCGCAAGCTTCATCAACAAGCATTGATCTGATCGTGTCTTTTGTAATGTCCATGCGTATGAATTATTTTGTGTACTCTCATTTCTCTCTTTGTTCTTTGAATAAAAATTGCATTCGGTGACAAGTAATTAAGAGCTTCATGCATTCAGATGCCACGTTTTCAGTGCATATTTAATATCCTGTCTCGGGGATTCTTATCAGCATTGGAGAAGATGATATCATCAGAAAACATTACGCGACTCTGATGTTGGGATTGAAAACCTTCTTATTAATGAGAATAGAATTACAGGAGGTGGTGTAAAAGGTATGATAATGTGTCCAAAAGCATAAATTTAAGGTAGTAAAATGAAAAACGTATACTTTCATTTTTCCTTCCGCCTATTTTTTTAGGGTTAATTACGAAAAACCACCCTCATAATAGGGGGTTTTTCACGGCACCACCCTTATAATGTGATATTACAGTAAACCACATCTTTCTCTACTCCGTTATCATTTAACCACCTCTCCGTTAACAGAGGTGGTGAAGTGATAATGGAAATGATTATAGAGGTGGTCAAGTGAAAATTTATTTATTATACGGGTGGTGTATTATAATAAAAATAATACAATTAAATTCAAATTTTAAAATACTTAACGGAATATTTGACGGAATAGTGTCGAGGTGGTTAAATGATAACGGAATGATAAAAAGAGGTGGTTTACTGTAATATCACATTATAAGGGTGGTTCCGTGAAAAATCCCCTATTATAAGGGTGGTTTTTCGTAATTATCCCATTTTTTTATTACAATGAGTAAATTACAAGCTCAACTCGAGCATTACAATTCACAATGGAAACTATATCATTACATGACCAATCTATTACGTAGGAAAGACTCCACCACATAGGGAGTACGAAAGGAAATAGGAAATGCCTCCTTCAAGGCAGAAATATTGGTGAAGTCATGGATTGAACCCATGACCTTTATGTTAAGGAGTTTATGAAGACTCATTGCCACCACTAGGACACCACCCTAGTGGCAAAACACATGGTATTTAAGATATGAAAATGGGGAATTACTCTGGTGGATCCACTACTATTTGGTGGATCCATGAGTCCATTTATTAGCCCTTGGATGGTTTAAGATCAATGGTGTCAAAGGAGTCCACGTGTCCCACTTGAAAGCTAACTAAAGGGCAATTTCAGAATAGTTGCATTTTAATTAGTTTAGTTAGTAGCATTTAATGCAATGATTAGATTGTTCATTTAATGCAATCCCTCTCTCCTTACAAACCCATCATTTTCCCTCTCTCCTTAATCAATCCCTCTCTCCTTACAAACCCATCATTTTCATAATCCGAACCCTCTCTCCTTAATCAATCCCACAATTTTCATAATCCAAGCTTTTTCATTTCCCCACCATTTTCATAATCCAAGCTTTTTCATTTCCCCACCATTTTCATAATCCAAGCTTTTCATTTCCCCACCATTTTCATAGTCCAAACCCATTTCCCCACCATTTTCATAATCCAAGCTTTTCATTTCCCCACCATTTTCATAATCTCAACCCATTCTAACCCGTTTGTAAACCAAATAATCCCACTCTCAACTGCATTTTAACTGTTGCACCTCACATGTGCACCTTACTATTGCACTTTGTAGTTGCATCCTATAGTTGCATTTTTTTCCCACTTGCACTTCAGCATGCAGTCGTCCCTGTGTTGTGTTGCATTGCATTACTTTCAACAAAAATGATATGCTTCAGTATCATTTTACCTAAATTGTGTTCTGTTCGCAGTTGGAAATCGCAGTTGTATGGTAACGGATGATTCTCATTGTTTAGTGACTACATCGCCGAATGGGGCAACATATTGGACTCAATGCGAAGATCAATGCGAAGACCATGATTTTAGTTATCGCATTACATTGTTGCATTTCACATGTGCATTTCACACATGCATTTAGATCTTGCATTTTGCAGTTGCATTTTTACAGTTGCATTAAGGCTACAAATGTGTTCCATGTTCATTGTATTGCTATTTTTGTATAAATTTAATATGTTTCCGTATCATTTACCCTTTTTTGTGTTGTGTTGGCAGATGGTAATCATAGTTGTACGGTAACAAATGATTTCCATTGTTTAGTGACTACATCGCCGAATGGGGTAACATATTGGACTTCGTTGTGTGCAGAGCACTTAACCTCCAAGCATGAACAAAATTTTCAGTCAATTGAGGCGGGTTCTATTTCTACCGAACCTATGCAGCAGGGGGATTCCCATTTGTGTTAGGGTTTAGGGTTTAAAATTTATTGTTTAGTGTTTGGAGCTTTAGGGTTTAAGGTTTATGGTTTATGATTTAAGGTTTAGGATTTAGAATTTAAGGTTTAGAGTTTTAGGGTTTAAGGTTAGATGGCTGATGGACGTTTGGAGTAATGTGCTGATTGTACGCTCTGTTGAATGAAATTCAGTTTATTTAGTTATCGCATTTCATTGCTGCATTTCACATGTGCATTTCACACTTGCATTTTGATATTGCATTTTGCAGTTGCATTTTAGAGTTGCATTAAAGCTACAATTGTGTTCCATGTTCATTGTGTTGCTTTTACCCGGCTTCACAGTAATGTTTTCAGTATGATCTAACAAATGCAATTACAAATTACAAATTGATTTCCTTGTACCAGGCTTCGCAGTAATCAAATTACAAATTATGATCTAACAAATGCAATCAAAATGCATAATAAAAACAAATTACAAATTAATTTCACGCTACACCAGATCCGGATCCTAAAACATATGACAAGTGTACAAGACACATTACATGCATGAATGAATGAGCCATATTGATCGATCATGCTGATGCACTTCCAAGGTGGCAATCACAGCAAGAAGAACACCTGCGTAAACAAACAAACATTAAAAATCTCAGCTTTACGAACAAACAACATAATACACATTAGGTAACCATGAAAGCAATAATCAATAAACATCAGAGTAATAGTCAAAAGATTGAGAAAGGGGTAATGATCAAATCAATGAAACAAAATGCAATTATATACACAATTTCATACAAACAGATAACCATGAATGCAACACCAAAATGCAACAATAAAGTGCAAAACTTAAATGCACGAGCTAAAATCAAACTATAAAATCGGCAACTTCTATTTAAAATGCATTTATCATATGCAACTATAAAATGCAACTTCAAACACAATGACAGAATTCACGTCAAATATCCACCTAACATACTCACCCTTCAAAACGAAATGCAGTACGACCAAAATGCAACACCAAAATGGGACTACAGATAATACTTAGTGCAGTACTCCATGACTTAAATAAAATTAAGGTGAAACAAGGATCATACAGTGATGAAGTTTCCAGTGTTCCAGCCATCAACACGCATGTAGTTATTTGTAGCCTTCGCTTGAATCCCAGCTGAGGCATACCTACTGCCCTCCTCAAGCTGAGGCAAAGTGACATAATGCGATTCAACTTCCCCACCAACACTAGATCCAGCGCTCTCCCCACTACTCCCTCGACCCAAACTTTCCTCAACCAAACTCACCTGCCCTCTACTCCTCACCCTCCTCCTAAACTCCACCATCACACAAACCATACGCAGCAGGCACTGCAAAGCATACCCCGAAATCCAAAGCCTCAATGGAACACTAGGCTTCTCATCTCTACTCAAAACAAAAACCACAGCAGCCACCACCACAAATGCGAAATTCCAAATCATATCCAACACCACCACCGGCTTCGAATACGCCCAATCACTCTGCCTCTCCTCCAGCTGTCAGCCGCCGTCTCCCTCACCATTATCGACGGCTCCCGCATCATCCTCATGCTGCTCGCCCGTCGTAAAAACCTCGCCACCTCCCGCAAACTCGGCCTCCTCAAAGACCGACGACTCTCATCCCGAGGCGAAGAATTTGAGCTCGACAGAAACGGCGGCGAGTATTTCCAACGACTTTAACAATTGACGACTCTATCTCACTGAGACGATCCGAGACCAATCGTCCGTCGTCGCCGCATCCGGATTCAGATTCAGATCCCGATCTCCATCCAGACCCACGACGTTCTCCTCTTCGTCGTCTCTCTGGTTTTGATTTCCTCTCTCCCCGCTGCGAGATGGTTTGAACGTGAGTAGATTTCGCGAATTAGGTGAGAAGGTGAGAGACTGACAGAGGAGCGGGTGAGAGGCGTCAGAGGAGCGTAGGTGTCCGAATGTGAGAGACTGACACAAAGACCAAACTACCCTCGACACATTAACCCTCAATTCATTCCTAACCAAACTAAATTTAATCCAGATGACACGTGTAACAATGCAATCCATCCGATTTTAAAATGTAAGGTCCAGATCTGGACTCATGGATCCACCAAATAGTAGTGGATCCACCAGAGACGCCCCCTATGAAAATGTGTGGTTGAAAATGAATTGATAATAAGTGTACGACTGAAAAGTAGATTATGTGATAGCGATTGAAGAAAAGTTGACAAACTTAAGGGGACATTCAAAATAAAAAGTAGACAAATATTGAAAGACGAAGGGGATCTTATTTAACGGGTGAGTTTTAACTTAAAATAGCTTTCAAAATCAACAGTCAAGTGTTTTTGAAAATTCAACCACTAATTTTAATTAAAATTCATCTTTAATCTTAACCGTTGATTAATTGAAACTAATTGTTAAAATTTGATACACGATTTAGAGAGTTCGGATCTATGAAGACAAAATTTCGTAAGACATGAGGACTTTATCTCAACCGTTGATTTTAGTTGATCTAACGGTTAAGAATTCATCAATTATTAATTAAAATAAGTGGTTGGATTTTTTAAAATATACGGTCGGTTGAGAATGATGATTATCAATATCAATCGTTGGATTAATAGAAATCAACAGTTGAGAAGATGTTCTTCCATTTCACAAATATTTACTTGTCCTTCTACAACCTCACTCACGATTTAGATATATAATATGTCTACTTTCATTTAAAGCATTTACTGCTCACTCACGATTTTGATATATATATAATATGTCTACTTTCATTTAAAGCATATACTGCTGTCTATCTGCAGATGTTTATTTTGAGCAAAGTTGGTGCAAATACATATACAACGTTTAAGGACAACTTTTGTAGTTGTTTAGTCTTCAGTTTTTGTCCATCAGTTGATAATCCAACTTTGTCAACCCAGAATTATGCTTCTTGCAGTGATTATAGTTAACATGTCTCTACCATTCTCATTTGATTGAATCTTTGACAAGCTAACCTCTTGCTGCTCAACGATTATAACTTGATGTAGACTTCGTACCACAAAGATCTAAGTTGTGTAACTTTTACATTTCTTGATAGACTCAAACATAATTTGAAAGTACCCTATCAAGTAGCTATATATATCCATTTGATTATCTCCTAATGCTCACAAAGTGAACAACATCAAGTCTTGTACAAATCATTGTGTACATTATACTTCCTATTTAATATTTTCATCTCTTCTTTTTCTATAACTGGACATGTTGAGAATCTGTATTTAGAAGAAATGTCTTACATTATCTAAGAGGAAGATATGTCAGGCCGAAAGGTAAAAGCCCAAAATGCTACAAAGTTCAAAACGCAGTGTTTAACTAGGGATTAAAAAGGTAGGAAGAATCACTATTCATCATATGAGAGTAGCCGAAAAGAAAGAGAGACGAGAGCGATTTGAGACGACGAAGAGAAATCTGACGGCGATCACACGAAGGCGATCAAGATGGACTAAAAGAACTTTGTTTTTCAACTCAGATCAACTGATACCAAAATGAAGCCCAACGTAGTTCGGAAATTGCGGTCGGATTCAGTAGGTTGTTCAAGGGCTTCGAAGGGGGCTAAAACCCTTCAATTTGTTTTTCTCTTGTATTCATTCTAGGTTTTGTTTTAGCTTCAAGTTTCTTTAATAAGTCCTACGTGTCATTGTAAATTGAATACTCGTCATTTAAGTGAAATGTTTGGTTGAGCATCCAATAGATGCTTCGTGATTTTATTCCCATTTTAAGCGTTTCCACATTAAAAATCTCGTGTTCTTGGTTACTATTTTTAGTTATTTATTTGACTAAAGAACTTGCGGAAATTTTGAAATTGAAGGAACTAGGTTGTTTTAGCTTAAGAAATTGGTTATCATCATTCTAGTGTCTGGAAATTGCATAACAAAGGGGTATCAGAGCGGTTAATCACTATCTTGCGAGTTTCTTAGTTGAATCTTGATTGAGATTAAGTGCTGATTTTAGAATCGTTTAGGATCAATCGTTTAGTACCTTACAACTAATGACGGTTATGAAACGTCATCGTAAACGCGATTGATTAGATAAAAATTAGTCGATCGTTACCTGACGATGATTGATTAACACAAACCAATATTGTATCAGATCCGTCAGTGCATGGAATGTGCATTTGAATCATTCCGAGACTCTATTGAATTGTTCAAAATCTGTGACCCCATGATAAGTTCCGACAAAACACCATCGAAACACCGGACACACACTTGCCCCTTGCCGGCGTTTAATCTGATAATTTTAAAAAATAATTAATTATTTGGCTACCACGATTTAAGGATTAGATATGTGAGAATCTTTTATTTGAAATGCAAAATCCTCATATTAACCTTTATTTAATTAAATATAAAATTGGATTTTTTGCCGAAAATGACTCTTTTAATAGTTCAATTTTAACGAAACCATCCCTTCAATTTTTTTCGAGAACCACCCATCAATTCTAAAATCTTTAAATCTTAGCACCTTATCCCGGTTCCGTCGTCTTTTGCCGGAAAAATGGTTGTTGACTAAGTTGATTATGCTTTAAATCTAATTTCCAGTCCTAATAAACTAATCTATTAACGTTATAACCCCAAACAAAATCAATTAAAGATTAATGTTGAGAATTTTTTTAATTTGTTGAGTTTGTAGTGATAGATTAAGGTTTGGGGTATGAGTTTTTGCATAATTCAAGCACAATTGAACAAGAATAAAGTCATATTAAGGTTAATGATATTATTTGATATGTATATTACTAAAAAAAATTCGATTTAAAGTATGGTCAACTTAGTCAACAGCCAGTTTTCCGGCAAAAGACGTCGGAACCGGCGAAGGGTGTCACAATTTAACGATATTGAAATTGATGGGTGGTTATCTCAACAAAGACTTTGAAGTAGTGGTTTTGTTAAAATTGAGCTATAAAGATGGTGATTTCGGCAAAAAACCATTAAAATTTAAGATAATTATTTTAGACTGTTGGACGGATGGGATTTGTCAAACTACACATTTTTATTTGATACATTCTCCATGCATTTTTATGTTAATCATGCATTTTTACGCTAATCATGCATTTTTATGATAATCATGTTTTTTTATGATAATCATGCATTTTTATGCTATTCCTGCATTTTTATGCTAATCAGTGCAATATGTAATAGTACGTGCAACAACAAACCACTGTCCGCATGCTAAATTACAATGGTAAAAGGTTTACTAAAGAACCTGAAGAATATCTTTTTCTGACTGATGAGCCAAAATTCTTAATTTTATTACTCAAAATGCATGTGTTGTCATATTTTTCAAAAAGTCATACCATAAGTAAATTTGAAAATATCTAATAGTTTATTTTTGACAAATGCACCTTTCAAAGTGATTGAGAAAGTAAAAATGTTTAATATTAAACAAAATTTTGACGGAACAGTGATACGTGGTTGACAAACGTTATATAGATGGTCGGATGTAGTATTACAACATATAGTTTAGTAATTTTTAAAAAAACTTTTTAATTATATATATATACTACTAAAATGCATGCTTTTGTTGTCTTTATATTCAATAAATAATAGGCTTAAATTCGATTAAGTTTTGTGAGACGGTTGGACGAAATCTCAACCGTTGATTTGATTAATCTGACGGTTGAGATTAAAGTTAGTTTTTATTTAAGTTGGCGGTTGGATTTTTGAAAAACACGGGGCGGTTGGATTTGAAGGTTTTTTACTTTTAATCACATCCGTTGGATTGATAGAAATCAGCGGTTGAGATGTTGTCCCTCCATCTTACAAAACTTTAGTTGTCTTCCTTTCCATAAATAATATTTGCGTGTTTTATTTACAGGTACTTAATTCAGTACTGAAAAAACATATGATTTGAAATTTCCAAGTCAAAAAAGTCGTTTACTAAAACTAAAATAGTTTGTTTATCAATCACATATGAAGCTACAGAGTTGGGATCTAAAGAGACATATAAATTTTGTGAGACATAAGAACGTAATCTTAGTCGTTGATTTGATTAATTCGACGGTTGAGATTAAAGTTGATTTTTAATTAATTGGGCGGTTGGATTTGCAAAAATCACGGGTTGTTGGTCATTGACGGTTAGCAATATAAACCATTGGACTGACAAAAATTAACGTTTGAGATCATGTCCTTTCACCTTACCAAAAGATGCATGTCCTCCTATAACTTTTCACTAAAATTACAAAAGGTCATTTCCCTAATTAGCTAATCATATATTTTATTAAGCTGAATTTGATAGGTTTTATTGCAAAAAATATTGTTGTCGACATTAAAACCTAGAAAAATGGATGAGAGGATCTTAAATTTGACACAAATGGGAAAGGTTTGAGGATAAATAAATTATTTTAAGATCGTGAGACAAATAATCCGGTGAATAAAATTTAGGGTAAATCCCAGAAAACCACCAGTATAATAGGCATAATTATAGAAAGTCACCGCTCCAAAACGTATTTACAGAAAACCACCTCAATAAATCGTGTTGTTAGCATTTCACCACCTCTTGTCGTTATGTTTGATGTTGATATACACGCGCCGATAATGCTCGTCATTTTTAATTATTTAGGATAAGTTTCTGAAAACCACCTCTATAACACTCATATTTACTGAAAACCACCTATATAAATATTTGAATAATATAAAATTTTCACATACATTAAATAAAGAATATATTGAATTTTATATTTTTAATGATATTTATTAAAATAATAATACGCTTAAAAATTTGCTAATCATCTCTTAATTTTATGGGAAAAATATTTAATTCTTGAAAAAATATTATCGTAGACAATGACGAAAAATTTCTGATTAATTAATGAAAAACATAGTCATCATTATTAATTCATGAAATAATGTTCTTAATCTAATGAAACTTAATCAAACCATGTTTTATCAATTTAGTGTGTTATTTCATAGAAAAATATAAAATAGATATTTTGGTTCATAAAATAGTGTATTAAGGTTCATGAACTTTAAATGTGTCATATCATAAAATAATATTTAATATCATTTATTCATTTAATATATTTAATGGAGCATAATGTTTTGGAGTGATAGTTTTCTGTAATTATGCCTATTATACAGATGATTTTATGGAATTAACCCTAAAATTTAAGTAAAAACTGTCAAAATCAAACATCAATTTTTTTGCTAATCCAAACATCCGAATTTGAAATAACAAATTTTAAGCTCAGCCTTCAAATTGATAAAAATCAACAACCTTGTTTGTCATACTGTTCAATAAAAGCTATATCTTGCATGACACAGTATATGAAAGTATTTTTTGCACTAAACATTTAAAATATTTTTATATTAAACATTGAACATATTTTTATAGTGTAAAGTTCAAGAAAAACAAAGTGTTTAAGTAAGATTAAAGTTGGTTTTTATGTGGGTGGTTGTATTTGCAAAAAATCCTAGCGGTAGAGATTGACGGTTATTTTTTAAATCAAATCTCATCCATTAGATTATTAGTATTCAACGGTTGACATCATGTCTCACTGTCTCACATTTATTTATCCGTTTTCCTATAACCTCACTCTCTTTTATATTAAACATTTAACATCAATAATAACATTATAAAAAGCCAACAAACGAACTGCCTTAAAAGACATCAGTATCGGTGCATGTCATGGATACTAAGGGTGTGATAAATGTCTATTTGTTGCTTTCAGCTCTTGCTATCTCTCTGGCATATGGCTGTTCAGAATGGTTTCCAAAATTTCAATTGGAGATTCTCAATGGTATGGAAGATCACTCTCAAATAAAAATTCATTGTAAATCAAAAGATGATGATCTTGGCGAACATATTCTCAATTTTAACGAAACCACTAGCTTTAGATTTCGGCCAAATCCATTTGGTACAACATTTTTCTGGTGCGACATATTTTGGAAAGGTCAATGGGTGGTATTTGATGCGTATCGCCATCATAGAGATGTTGATCGCTGCTTATACAATAACCGCTGCCATTGCAACTGGGCGATAACTACAAAAGGACCATGCGCTTGGGACGTATTTTCATATGATTATGATTTATGTGAACCCTGGAGAAAATAAGCTATAAATTAATAAACAAAGTTTTTTTATAGTATAAATCAAAGATTCAATATTGGTACACATTTCACATTTTCAATTCAATATATTTTATATCTGACAGATCTTGGGCCAAAAAAATGGATTATGATTCAGTGCAGCGAAAGCTATTTAATGCGAGCCAAAACTACGTAGTTTTAGTAAAGGGTTCACTCAAAACTACATAGGGTTATAGTAAAAAACGTCAACACGACGTCGTTTTTACCCTCGCAGCAAATAGCTGCGCATTACCGGATCCGAGTCCCAAAAAATCATATCATCCCTCTCTTTTTTGATTCCCAAAATATCCTTTCTCTTTTTTTATTATTATCTGGTATTTGTGTATTTTGGATTTTCAGTAAGCATCAAATGTCGGTGCTTCTGGCATTACTTTAAATTTCTCCTTAAATTTTGACTTGGAAATTTTAGCACGAATGGTTGAAAACACAATAGCGAAAATCTTGTATACAAAATATTCACTATAAATAAATTGACAAGCATCAACGAGAAGATGATTCACCACTTGTGTTGTTCACGAGTCCAAAAGCGAACAATTCTTATCAAGTCTTCAATATTTTTTGATAAATTTATGCGACATTTATGTTGTTTCATCGTCAATGTATTTGTATATGTTTATTCGTCAACCATCCATTTAAAATAAATGTCAAATGGATAAACAGATTATAAACAAGTAAACGGATGGATGATAAACAGATAAATGGATGATAAACAAGTTATCCAGTAATCTGCCATCAGTTTATCATCCATCCGTTTAATCTATTTAAATTAAACAGATTAAACGAATATCATTCATTTACCATCCATCTATTTTGCTGAGTCTTTGCAAAAGTTACGTGAAATTTACTACATTGATTGAATTGCATCATTATAATGTTTAAGAATTGACGATTCACATGGATCTTGATAGTTTATTATAAAATCAATACAAACAAAATATAGAAGAGATCATATGAAATGTAATTGTAAGTTGTAAAATAAAAAGTAATCTAAGCAGTTAAATTAAATATTTGGACTGCTCATAATGGGATTAATTTATAAATTTAGAAATTAATTAATAATGAGAATGGATCAAATGAAAAGTGGTAGTTTGGTTATAAAATGCAAACAAATCTAGACCATCCATTTAATTACATCCAACGGTTATTATATAATCTTATTAATTAATATATTAAATGATATAAAAGAGCAATAATGGAAACATACATTATAATATATTTTCAAATATATCAATTAAATTCAATCCCTTTTTTTATGGTAACTGAAATTCAATTCTTTGATTAGGAAATCGACATTTAATATTTTGTTTTCAAACATTCAAATTTATTTAACAGACTTTCCCAAATACGCCTAGATTGTTTCTTCACCGAATTCAAAAATAATGGTTTCTGAATTCGATAGCAACTCTCGCCTCTTTCAATATATTTCGTATTTCATAAATTCAGTATTCGTATGTCATTAGGGTTTGTTTTTATATTACTAATGAATTCGTTTGTAAAATCCATACATTGTATATATTTGATTCATGAATCATATTATAGCAAATCATGAATCATAGATGTTTTTTACTTAAATACTTAGTTCGTCATCTGATTTTGTTTACATTGATGTTCTAATAAATTTATTTCAGTATTTCTTATTCACATTATACTTTGTTTAGTATTACTAATATATTCGTTATGATTTATTTTTATAAAAAAATTGCTACGCGAGGTAATGTTAAATGAAAACATCATTATCAGTTTGTTTATGAATACATGAAACACATGAAAGTTTTATGATGCGTTGTTTATGAATACATGAAACACATCATAACAAATCATGAATCATAGTATAGCAAATCATGAATCATATGAACAATTCATGAATCATAGTATAGCAAATCATGAATCATATGAACAATTCATGAATCACAAGTGGCAAATCATGAATCATAATAACGAATCATGAATCATAATGCAGCAATTGATGAATCATGTAATCTTGTTGTTTTTATTGAATTCACATAACATTAACCAAATGAAACATCCCAAAATGGCAAACCAGAGTCGATCATCCCTAACAATTTAAAATATCAAAATACATGAAAGTTCTCGTGTTATCATTCTGATCCCAAGCACATGTGAGCATCCTTTCGCGCGCTTTGCTTTCTCTAATGTTCTCCAGTTCATTTCAAATAGTGGGAAAAAACTGAGGTCTGCACAAAAAAGTTATTTCAGTAAAGTTATACATTATGATTCATAAATTGTATATATATGATTCATGAATCATAATACATCAATTGATGAATCATGTTCCCAAAAGGTATAACATCAAAAGACCAATCATATAACACCAAAAACATCAAAAGACCATCGGTTTCAACAACAACCTAACATTAACACAATCGATCGATCAAAAAGATTACAACTTTCCAGATGAAAATTAAATCGAAAACTAAGCTTTACATACCCACTAACGGATCTGTGCATGGCGTTGACGAACATGGACAAACCAGAAGACATGGACGCAAAAAAGCCCTTGCTATCGTTCTTCTCCGGAGGACTCCCCATGTTAACAAAATCAAAACCGGAATCGAGAATCGGTTTCGTCTTCGTCGATTCTGCAAATTGATAAATCAAAATCGGAATTGAGAATTATGTGGAGAGAACGTGATTTTCGGAAAAAAAATCAAAACCGTCTGATTTTTGGTTTTTTGTGGACTAATCTACCCTTTTTTTGTTTTTGAAATCAAAATCTCATATTTAATGTTTCAATTAATTATATTTGGACCCCCAAATTAATAGCCGTCCGATCTGAATATTTAACGATTGAGATATGTTTGTATTTTATAACTAAAAGATGCTTTTCACCTGATCCTTACTCATAAATAATTATGTGTATTAAAAATAAATTTATAAGGGTAAATTAGTCATAATAAATATAAAACTGATTTGGTTTCCATAAATAGGGATTGAAAATTTAATTGATATTCCAAATCTGATATCTAAAATTCAAATCGCCTTATCAATGCTGCCAACTCCGGACTTGAAGGCTTGAAGCCTCGTTTCAAATATTTGACATTACAAGATTCGTGAACTATAAGTTATCGAATAATTGACAATATTGCGTCATCTTGTTTATACTCTGCTATCTCTATTGATAAACAAATGTGAGACGGTGAGACATGATCTCAACCGTTGATTACTAATAATTCAATGGATGAGATTTGATTTAAAAAGTAACCGTCAATCTCAACCGCTAGGATTTTTTGCAAATCCAACCGCTCATTATATAAAACCAACTTTAATCTCAACCGCATATTAATCTAATCTAGCAGTTGATATGAAGTCATTCCGTCTCACCTAAATTTTTTGTTTCTCTTGAATTTTACTCTTATCACTCAGTATATTAAATAAATGCAAGATTCATTCATTTATATAAATTGATTAATAAACAATATATTGTCTTACAATGGAATCACAATTTTAAAAAACAAAATTTTGAAAGATTAAATATTAATTCAATTATAATATATTTTACGTTATGAACGTGATTTGAAAGCATTTAGCAAATCAATATGATTAACTATAACAATAATATGGTTGAGATTATGAGGGACATATGTATATGTAAGACGCTAAGACAATATCCTGACTGTTGATTCTTTAAATCTGATGGTTGTGATTGATTTGATTTTCAATTAAATTTAAGTGTGAGTCAATTTGATGCAGATCAACTCTTATAATTGCGTCCTGCCGTCTTACATAGTTGATGATGTCTCACACGAACTTCTCCCAAAAATAATAAATGTCAATCATTTAGCAATGATTAAGGAAATTGTAATTATGATACATTGAGTCAATTACAATTATACCCTTTGGGTTTAAAAATTTATATAATTGTATGAGTAGAATTAGCAAACATGCATGTCATATTACTTTTTTATTTTATAAATAAACTATCACTTTAATTTGAACTAATACCAACAAAATATATACATAAACAAAATTCTAGGGAGACTACATAAATTATGTGAGCCTGTGAGATATGATCATCACCGTAGTAATCCAACGGTTGATATTTGCAACTGGCAAATTGAATCACCCCTTGATTCATGCATATAGGCCTCTCCAATTTACCCTAACTCAATTTTACTCTTAAGACTACTCTATTATGACCCGACCCTTTACCCTACTCTATCCAACTCTTGACCTGAAATTGACTATGTCCGGTCACTCATGGGTAGGGTATGGGTAGTATAATTGATACTCTACCCCGAACCCTGCCCGTTCATACCCTTTTGTACCCTTTCGAAATATACCCTAGTTTACCCAATATATGTAACCGTAAGACACTACTCGATGACGATATGCACAAGTATTGGAGTTATTAAACATATTTTGAACTAGCAATAAATAAAATTATTTTAAATAAATTATTTTTATGTAATAAAAATAAAATCAATTCATTTATATTAGGTTATACCCTACCTTACCTTTTTATACCCTAGGGTTACCCTGCCCGTCAAATACCCTAAGTTTTTGAAAAATTACTCTACCATGCCCGATCCTGCCCTAAAAATATCAAACGGGCGCCTCAAAAATGGTTGTACTCTGCCCGACCCACCCTAAATAAGGGTAGGGTATAACCTACCCGGCCCATTACCGACCACTACATGCATATTAATCATAAATTTAATTGTAAATTAATCACAACCATCGAATTTCCCTACTTGTCTTAAAGGTATCTGATAACTGCAACCAGATCCGAAAATCCTAAAATTAGGTGTGAAATTTCTAACAATCCGAGCGTGATTACTAAAAAAAGATATCGGGCGCTGCCCACAATCGACAGTGGCTCTTGATACCGTGTAGAAATCAAGTAAGACAAAAGGAGAACAAAACTAGAGTTTCATAGAATGCAAAAGTAAATAATACGCTATATAATAGTAGCTATATATACCCTACTATAGAAATACCCTACTAAGGTAAATAATACGCTATTATTCAGACCTCTTTTGTTACTTTGACTTATTAATCACTAAGTCCCACTATAGAAATACCCTACTAAGGTAAATGTGTTCTCATGTAGTCATCTCATGTAGTCAAAAGTTTGCTATAACATTTTTCAGATAATGATACAATAAGCAACGTGTGTTACTCATGCTGACTTAGCTTTTAATTGCAGCGTCGTTAAATTTGCCAAGAGAACAAACCACGGATAAATAGGAACTCTTTGAAACGATACATGCTTAAAATGTAAACAACAAGAACAATGGGATTCAAGACTTAATTTCGATGGTTGCATCATCTTGATTCTTTTGAGGAAGGATGGGAAGATGCCCTTTTTCTTGTAAGCTTTTCACAGTATCATACAGACACTGCTTTACAGGAGTGAATTCTAATCCCAAATCCTTCAACTTTTGGTTAGAGAATTTGTATGGCTTTTTTCTTGGATTCACCTCATCAGAACATCTGTGTAATCAGAAAACCCCATGTAAAAAATAACTCAAATTAAAAAAACCCAACAAACCATCAATCATTAATCTAGTCCTACATAAGCCAAAAGCAGCATTTAGTGATTGTAGTAGGTGAAAGGATGAAGTTGGTGACCAAACATGGAAAACAATAATAAGTTCCACTACCACCGCATCATAAAATGGTCATATTCATATGCACACAAATCAACTAGACTACACTTTTTTCTTTACCAAGCAACATCCACCAACTACAATAATACCAAACATCTTAAGTTCATTCAATTTGGACTTCAACTAGTGCTTTTACCTACAAGAACAAAACATGTTTTGATAGCAACATATGGTTCCATTCCACCAACAACTACCCAAAGAAACTTATATGATTTATTTGAGAATAAGCTGTCCAACAAATTTTGTGTGGTTAATTCTTGCCTACTCCATCAATCTAAATTAAAATAGCAAATGATTATCAGATGCAACATGATGTAGTAAAAGTAAGTATCTTACTTGGTGGGAATAGGATACTCAGGGAAGAAATTGGCCAGGATCTCAACAACTTCGCCACGATGAAGTACATTTTCCGCGCAAAGGTAACGGCCGGAGGCTGAAGGTGTTTCATAGACAAGGATGTGTGCCAGTGCAACATCCTTAACATGAACATAAGCTTGGACTGAATTAGCATATGTTTTTGCTGAACCAGTTAAATACTTTTGGATGTGTATAATACTTGCATTCACAGTAGACTGTAACAAAGGGCCTAATACCAATACTGGATTAACCACCACTAAATCCACTCCTTTCTCCTTGGCTACCTCCATCGCCGCTTGCTCCGCCACGGTCTTTCCGTAACAATACCAATTCTGTAATAAGAGAATTACCCATTTTAAAAACATGTTAGGACAGTAAGGTGTGACATTAAAATTTGACCTTGGT
The DNA here is from genome assembly GCA_006409495.1 of Sedum album. Taxonomy (NCBI): domain Eukaryota; kingdom Viridiplantae; phylum Streptophyta; class Magnoliopsida; order Saxifragales; family Crassulaceae; genus Sedum; species Sedum album. Next base: position 22,048 of record QZGG01001590.1, read on the forward strand.
GTTCTTGCAGAACTCAAGATCACTCCAACAAGTCTCATCAACTACAGCATCGGGAGATCTGTTAGGATCCATGTAGACTGCACCAATTGATGAAGTGAAAACCATGCGCTTAACTTTGGCTTCAGCTGCAGCTATGATCACATTCTTTGTTCCATTTACTGCTGGCTCCACCATTTGTTCCTAATGTTAAGTTCCACAAAAACACATTCATTATTTACTAAAAATCCAAAATACAACTTTAAAAACATCATATGCAGGGCAGACTCACCGGATCATCGGTAACCGGAGAAGCGGTATGGAAGACACCATCACAGCCCTTAATGGCTTCCCTCAAGCTTTCCAAATCAAGAAGATCAGCTTTGCACAAAATCAATCTTTCATCAGCTCCTTCCAGCTCTCTCAAATGCGAGTTCTTTGGATCATCTACAACCGAATAAAATCAAATACTCTTTTCACTGGAAACAAAACAAGGTTATACTTAAGTATGAAAAAATATATAACAACCTGGATTTCTCAAGGTGCCTCGAACAGTATAGCCGCGTTGAAGTAGAAGTTTGACGAGCCAAGAGGCGATGAATCCACCGGCGCCTGTGACGCATACGGTCTGCCCTGCGGCCGGGAAAGTGTGTTGATCATCAGTTGGCATATTGAAGTAGGTTGGTAAACTGAGAAAGAGTAAAATGGAGGGAAATGATGAATGAAGCACTCAAACAAAGCTACATGTTAATATATAGAGTCAGAAAATATTAATATTAATCAAAAAATGGCCGTAATTAATTAAAATATTGAAAAATAAATATAAAAAAAAGTAGAGGCTGGCATTCAACTTTACCTACTACTACTACTACTACAAGAGATAAAGAAAGGCATTGTCTAAACTAAAAGGAAAATATGGGATGGTTTACGTGTGTCCATTTTCTCTTTAAGAAATTGGTTGGGATGCTAACGAAAGCACATGGGATGACACAAATAATTTTCAGTTGAGGATCAGGTAACAGAATGCTGGCAACTGTTTATGTATAATTGAGCTTTACTGTTTATTAGAGTCCAACTCTGATACCATCTTGCTGTCTTTTCTAGATCTCTGATTCTCTAATATCCAGAACGAATATTTGTTTAATCTCAATTATTTCACTAAAAAAAGAAATTAAGAACTGGGGAATCAGTTTAGAAAAACTTTTTTTTTCATTTTCATTTTTTGTTTACTTATTAATTTACAGGACTAAAGCTCGTGAAATGACATATAAATAAAAGTAATATCAAAATACACATTCTCTATCGTCGATTACTAATAATTCTGTTAATGAAATTTAATTCTAAATAAAATTGTCTAACTCAACTGATATGGGTTTTTGTAAATCTATTTGTCACTTCAATAAAAAACCAAATTTAATATAAACCGTCAAATTATAAAAAATAACTATTAAGATCAAGTTCTTTCATCAAACCTAAAATACCGTTCAGAACAATATTTACGGGAAAACTTGCGCGGCTCAAAAGTTACTCAATTTTTGTTTTGCTTATTGATTTATTATTTACTCATTCTAGTAGTTTGGTGCACACTTATATGTGCACATAATTAACTTAAAAATATACTTAAAATAACATGAAATAATAAATATGAATTGTATCATAATTATATGATTATATAAGTCATTCTTATATTTTTCTATGATTATATTAAATCAGTAATTATTTATTTAAGGAGGGGTAAATGGAGATGTGAATTGTGGCTTCAAAAGAAAACCGTCAATTCACTCCCTTACGCTTTATATATAGAAAGATGATTACGAATTCAGATCAATACATGTGGCCCAGAACTTTAAAAATGATTCGGTAGAGGACCTAGCAATCCAAGGGTCGATGTATCAAAAGTTTAATAAGTTTGAATCGAGGTTGATTCTTATTTTGAATTTTAAATAAAGACCTTATATATGGAACAGTTTAGGGAGGTTAACTAATTTTTTATAATATTTTGAGACATGGTTTAGATGTTAATTACTAATAATTAAATGGGTAAGGTTTACATTAAAAAGGCCCATCATTTTTAAAAATCCAACCCCACGAATTAATTTTGTAAGGTTAATGGTTGATTAATCAAATCAATATTTCAAATTAAGTCTTCCAGAATAACAAAAATACTGTATCTCTAAATCCTAATTATTTATAGAGTAAAGATCAGGAGAAAAGTAACACCTAATTATAAAGTGCAAATAGATCTAGACCATTAAATAAACAGATCTAATATATATTAATTTGGGGTCGAATTACAAATATATGAAAGATTAATTATGAAAATATAATTTTTATATTCGTGGAAGGGCAAATTAGTCAAAATAATTGACCAAATTCAAGCGGTTTCATTTATTCCGAAAATCGTGTTTACCAAAATCATCGGCTTCGGTTTGAAGCCTTGAATCTGCATAATGATAATCGTTGAGAGACATCACGCCGAGCGAATGACGATTGGTGAATCATTCAACTGAAGACATCCGCGATTCGCTCTCTGGCGGATTTGAAACCCTACGTTGCTTTTGGACGCAAGTAGGTAATGTAGAATTCGTGTATCGATTAGCTACATCTGTGTAGATTTATGAAGTCTTCAATATTTGCAGGTCACGAAAAGAATGATTCCAAAAAGATTTGTGAAGAAATATGGTAAGTCACTTACTATTTCAGTGTATTGAAATTCGTTTATGCATGATTCAATAAATGACCCCCATATGATTCGTGAATCATATTGTAGCAAATCATGAATCATGCGTAAAACATGTTTAAGATTATGTTACATAAATGTTTTGCGAATAAATATTATCACACACTGATTACTGATGTTTTTATGTGTTGCAACATAATGTAAAAGCAAGAGTAGAAGGGAAAGATAAACGGTTACTGAAAAAATGAATTGGTCATCGTCCAATATCACTTATCAGAGATACAAGATATACATATTTTGATGAAATAATGAATTATAAGTGCTTGTGATTCATCATTTGCTGTTATAAATACTGTTACCTATAATATGGAACCCATGATTCATTATTTGCTATGTTATGATTCACGAATCAAAAATGTACAATGTGTGGATCATACGAACAAATATATTATTAATACGAATAAAGACCCTTGTGGATACGAAAACCTGAAATAAATCTATTGGAACATCAATGTAAACAAAAACAGATAACGAACTAAATTTTCCAGTTATAAGACATCAACTCTAGGTGCAAAGTGTAAGGGACGGTTGTGATTAGGAATCATACCTTCCATGTTGATTTCATTTGCAATTCCATGCGCAGGATGACGTTGCGTATTTTTGTACCTCAAAATTAGTGACTAAGACATATGACTCTAATCCTAGACTATGGATTAAGAACTACAAACGATATTTTGACCTCTGTAAGATTGCGGAAAATCAGAGAGTGAACCTGGTTTCCTTGTAAAGCAGAAATATGGATGCACAGTTACCTGAGTACAAGAGATAACACTTCTAATGGACAACCGAAAACCGATTCTACTGCTAAGTTCAGGAAATTGTCTCCAGTTGAGATTGATGAAAAAGGAGGAAGAATTTATGTTTTACCTTTGATGAATCTTATGCACCAGGCCACCAATGCAAGGGGAGGATCCTCTTGAGAATCTTGATGAAGACTGTTATGATAGTTTAGTGCAGGAGTGCATCCCTGTACCTGAACAATATATTGAGGATCAGCCATTAATCTCTTTAAATGTTATATATGGCCAGCACTCCTATCAAACTATGTGAGTGAATGGTAAAGCAAGAAACACCATTATTCACATTTTAATTGACTCTGGCAGTACTCATAATTTCCTTGATGAGAATGTGGCCAACAAACTGAGATGCAAGCTCACATCTACTTATCCATTGGAAATCTCTATAGCAAATGGAGATAAACTGACCACAACTAAAATGTGTAAGGGTTTTCAGTGTACCTTACATTGTGTGCAGTTCTCTATGGATGTTATGATTGTTCCCCTCAGTAGCTGTGAGATGTTCTTGGGCATTCAGTGGCTCTTGTTGTCTGGGATTTTAAGAAGCTGTAAATGGAATTCATGTATGAAGCCAAGAAAGTTGTAATCAGAGGTCTTACAAAAGGGAATATCCATTGGATATCAGGAAAGGCAATGAATAGTGAGATTAGAAAGGGTAAAAGGGAATCTGGACAGCTATTTGCCCTATCTGTTCAAATTCCAATTATTGGTGATGTTAAGAATTCTGTTATATCTGACTTTATCAAGGAAGTGCTGGATGAATTTGCTGGTATTTTTGCTGAACCCACTGCATTGCCTCTTGACCATGAGCAAAATCATAGGATTCACTTATTGCTTGGAACAAACCTCGTAAATGTCAGACCATATAGATATCCAGTCATTCAAAAAGATGCTATAAAAAATAAAAACCATGCAAGAGTTGCAAGTATTAGTCACAATCCTTTTTCTTCCCATATTGTTCTGGTTAAAAAGAGAGATGGCTCTTGGAGGTTTTGTGTTGACATTGTCAAAGACAAATTTCCTATCCCAGTTATTGATGAACTATTGGATGAGCTACATGGTTCTTGTATTTTTTTTAAAAATTACTTGCAGTCTGGCTATTGGCAAATAAGGATGCATCCTGATGATATTTAAAAAATAGCTTTCAGGACTCATGACGGCCATTATGAATTTGTTGTAATGTCCTTTGGCCTAACTAATGCTCCCTCTACATTTCAGAGTCTAATGAACTCTATTTTCAGAGATTATTTGAAACAATTTATTCTGGCTTTCTTTGATGACATACTGATCTACAGTAAAGATGTTAGCAGCCATCAAAATCATTTAAGGATCACTCTTTCTATTCTGAGGCAACACAAACTCTTAGCAAAATTCAGTAAATGCACTTTTGGAACTGAATCAGTTGATTACCTGGGGCATGTCATCTCTTCCAAGGGTGTAGCCACTGATCCTAGTAAAATCCAAGCTATGAGGGATTGGCCAAAACCTGCAAGTGTGAAAGAACTTAGAGGTTTCTTTGCAGGCTATTACAGAAAATTTAGAATTATGGCATTATAAGCAGGCCTTTAACAGACTTATTGAGAAAGAATGCTTTTATATGGAATTCTGATAGTGACAATGCTTTTGAAGAATTAAAGATGGCTATGTGCAGTGCTCCAGTTCTGGTTTTACCTGACTTTGAGAAGCAGTTTGAGATTGAAACTGATGCTTCTGATTTGGGGATTGGAGCTATTTTAGCGCAGGACAACCATCCCATTGCTTTTATTAGCAAGGGTCTATCTGAAAAGCACAAATCACTATCAACTTATGAAAAGGAATTATTGGCGTAATCTTTGCAGTTGAAAAATGGAGACCTTACCTGGTGGGAAGGAAATTTTTGATAAAGACTGACCACTAGCTGAACCAGAGGGTTACTACTCCTTTTCAAAGCAAATGTCTACCAAAACTATTTGGGTTAGACTTTGATATCTTATACAGGCAGGGTAAAGAGAATAATGCTGCAGATGCTTTGTCAAGGGTTAATGGCTGAATTAAATGCTATTTTAATTTCTCAAGTTAGAGCTGACCTAATGGACAGAGTTAGGCAAAGCTGGTCTATTCCGGAATTTGTTTCTGTCGTGGAGGAAGCTAAGAATAATCCTGCAGGTCACAACAAATTTACTTGGCATCAGGAATCATTGTAGAGAAAAAATAAATTGGTAGTAGGCCTTGATATTACCTTGAAGTAGGATATTTGTTCTTTATTCCGTGATTCTTCTGCGGGGTCACTCTGGTGTTCATGCCACTTACAAGAGGATCTCTCAGCTTTTTTACTAGAAGCACATGAAAAAGGACATCAGACAATGGATCAGGAATTGTGTTATTTGCCAGAAAAAAACCTATTCATAAGGCCCCAGCTGGTCTACTACAACCCTTGCCGATACCTGATGCTATTTGGACCAATATTTCCATGGATTTTGTGGAGGGATTACCTAAATCTAAAGGGAAGAATACTATTCTGGTCATTGTGGACAGACTTAGTAAATATGCACACTTCCTACTACTCGCTCATCCTTTCAAGGCATCTGATGTGGCCCAGGTCTATTTTGATAATGTGTTCAGACTTCATGGTAATCCTAAATCCAAACGAGACAAGATTTTTCTAAGTCATTTTTGGCAAGAATTATTCAAATTGCAAAAGGAGGATCTGCTACTGTCTACTGCCTATCATCCCAAACAGATGGGCAAACGAAGTTGTTAATAAATGCTTGGAAACTTATCTCAAGTGCATGACTCGTGAGAATCCTAAAGAATGGGCTAGGTGGATACCTTTGGTTGAATGGTGGTATAAAACCAATTTCCATTCTTCCATTGGCACCACCCCTTATGAAATTGTCTATGGCTAGCCTCCACAGGTTCATTTGCCTTATGTGAATGGAGACAGCCCTGTTGCCCATGTTGATAGGAGCCTGCAAGCAAGGGAGGACTGTATCAGGATGTTGAAATTTCATTTGAAACAAGCACGGGACAGAATGAAAAATCAATGTGATAAACACAGGACCACTACTACAGATCATCAATTTAACAGCGCTTATAAATAATAAGCGTTGTTGTTTGTTAACACATTTAACAGCGCTTTAATAAGAACAAACGCTCTAGTGGACTGACCTTTAGTTTGAGATGAGAGACTTGGTCTATGTGAAACTGCAGCCATACAGACAACATTCACTTATATTCAGGAATTGCCAGAAGCTTGTTGCTAAATACTTTGGTCCTTTTCCTATTATTGCTAGAGTTGGTAAAGTAGCTTATAAACTGCAGTTACCTGAATATTCTAAGATCTACCCACTTTTCCATATTTCGCAGCTCAAGAAATATCATGGCTCAGCTCCTGTTTCAAGTTCGTTGCCTATCTTGGATGATAACATGTAGATTATAGCTGAACCTTTTGCTATTATTGATCGAAAATTAGCTAAACGTGGGAATGTTACTGCTGTGTACTTTCTTGTTCGTTGGTCAGATGGCACCAAGGAGGACGCTACCTGGGAATGGTCTGAGGATTTTGTGCGCCGCTTCCCTAATTTTCCTATTGATGCAAGAAATGCTATGCTATGTGGCAGGCCAAAGCTTGAGGACAAGCTTGCTTTCAAGTGGGGTGGAATGTGGCAGGCCAAAGCTTCTGTATTGGAGGAGCGAAGAGATTCCAGTGTACGGAGCATGAAGGTCGCGGAGCTGGATGTGGAAGGCAGATGCGGAAGGCGTTAACAAATACTATAAATAGATTTGTTGCATTGTAATTGCTCAGACTTGTATTTTTGAACATTGTACCCTTTCGTTCCCAAATCAGTAAAATCTAAGCTTCGTTCGGGTCTCCGATCCCTGCAAACTTCCTCTGCAATTGATCTCTGTCACTGTCGACCTAGGTTCAATTCGTTGCAATTTCTTCATTGATTGAATCACAATTTAAAAAACACTAATGGTGCGTCCACTTGAAGGAATGGAATGCATTTCATGGGAATGGAATGATGAATTTGGACATAATTTCATTTTAGATTCATCCTTTCATTCCATTCCAAATGATTCCATTCCGGCGAAGTGGACGCACCATAATTGAATACTATTTATGAGTAAGTGAACACTGGCCTGCCCTTAAAATATTGGACTCAGGGCTAAATTCAGGGCTAAACTCATCCCAGCCCAACCCTAATAACATAAATAGGCATGAAAAAATATGATCGTCCCGACCCGAAACCGCATATACTGGACTCGGGCCGTCCCTACCCGACCCGATATCGAGGCCTATTTCTGACTTTGAACATCATTTTGAGAAATTTTAATTATTCATGAATCCGATTGAATCATGATTTAATGCATGAACAAACTTGTTGAACCGAATGACCGAGCTATATACATTTCTGGACCAATTGACCAATTGGTTACAGCACAATCCGTCAAACCAGTAAATCCTTTCCTTGGGAAAGTTCAAGGAGCACAGGTAAGTATTTGTAAGACGGTGAGACACAATCTCCATTGTTGATTATGAATAATCCAACGGACGAGATTTAAACCAAAATTAATCGTCAAGTCCAACCGCTCAATTCAATTAATAACAAACGTTAATCTCAACCGTCAAATTAATCAAATCAACGATTAAGCCTCCCGTCTTACAAAAATATATTATTTTTCCTGATTTCATCTCTTCTTTCCTTGTTGATTGGAACTTTATTAATCAAGTGCACGTGCATTCTAAAACATGGAAGATTAAAGACACAATCATGATCAATTTATTGAAAATCAAGACGTGTTAGTTATCGGGATTCATTATTCATATCAATAAAGCGTTTTTCTTCTACGTGATTTAGTTATCTGTTATTTAATGATTGTACAAATTATTGTGGCAACATTTTTCTTAATTTATAATAATTGCAACTATGTACTCCCTCCGTCCCGCTTTGTTTGTCCAAAAGCACAAAATGCACGGTAATTAAGGTAGAAAGAAGGTATAAAATGTGTGGTTGACAATAAATGATTAATAAGTAAATGAGTAAAAAGTAGAATGTGTGGTTGAGAATAAAGGAAAATTGACAAACTTAAGGAGACATCCAAAATGGAAAGTGGACAAACATTATAGGACAGAGGGAGTATATAATATAATTATTTTTATAAGATAAATGAATATAGGGGTAAAATTGGTATAGTTATGAAAAATTATGCCACAGATCACACCACAGCAATTTTGGTACAATTTCATATCTTTGCTGTATTCACACCGCAACAATTTAACTACCAAAACTCCATTAGGGTCAAGTTTTAGGAGGATATTAAATATTTGTAAGACGGAGGAAAAAATCTCAACCGTCAGATTAATCAGCGGTTGAGAGTAAAGTTGGTTTTTATTAAAGTTGGCGGTTGGATTTGCGAAAAACATGGGGCGGTTGGATTTAAAGGTTTTTTTATTTTAAATCTCATCCGTTGGATGATTAGAAATCAACGGTTGAGATCATGTCCTACAGTTTCACAAATTATTGATTGTCCTCATTGATCTTTATACACTCCCATTAATTTAACATAGAAAGTAAATTAAAAGTTGTGAACTACTCAGCTGGGGATTATAATTAGGGAAATAAGTGATGAGGCAATCGATGTTGAATCTCAAGACTACTGCGTTGATGAATTAGCGAAAGAGTGCTTCTTTGATTAAGAGAAATTAGAGATGTCGGAGGTGACTGATGCGTCGTGAGTTGAATGTCTTCGTTAGTGAAGGGATAGTCCGTATCATAAACAAAATTGCTGCTGTGTTTCAAAAATTGAAAGATTTAGGCAACATAATTTGAAACGAAGAAAATAGATGCTAATTATTCTCTAACCTCTTTTCAATATAATTGTATTTCTAATGAGTAAAGTTCAAGAAGGACATCTAAATATATGTAAGACCGTAGGACATGATCTCGATCGTTGATTATTAATAATTTTGTCCTAAATAAAACCGTGAAACTCAACAGTTAGGGTTTTTTGCAAATTCAACCGCCTATTTAATAATAACCAACTTTAATCTCAACCGTCGAATTATCAAAATCAAAGGCTAAAATTTAGTCCTTCCCTCTCACTTATATTTAATGTCTCTCTAAAACTCAACTCATTTCTAATATACCTCTGTGTGAATATTTTGATTCATTTATTATATTTGTTAATAAATTTTCATTCCAAATCTGGGGCGTAAAATTAACGAAATTAAAGATAATGATTTGCTTATATTTCATTCTTAATTGTGGCTTTAATTGATAACCACTAATACCTCCTTTTACACTTTATAATAAGATAGATAGAAATTACTAAAAAAACATATGTGTGAATCATCAAGAAAACATATGCAATATTTAATGTATTAAAGTATCTGTAACTTGTGTTCACACCCTCAATTTCAAAACAAAATAATGTTCATCTTTAAAGCCTCATTACGCTTGTTCTTAATTGCCAAATTCAGTGTGATGTGAGTCAAGAAATTCAAACACATGAATGACAAAAGAACAATTTGTAGAGAAAAACGTGAAAAGACCTGAAAATGTCATAATACTGCTTACTTCAGCAATGACGATTGTTTACCAATTTCTTGTATTTCATTTGCAACAAAGGGCAACTTTGATTTTGTTCTACACATGTTACCAGATCAAACGGTCAAATCAAGGGGATTAAATAATACTCTTTTCATCCTAAAATGTTTGTCTGGCAAATTCTATGTTATTTAAGTCCGTAAAAATATAAAGTGTATGATTGAGAATGTGATGTTTATCAAAATATGACTTAAAAGATAAAATATATGTTAAAAGTCGACAAATATTAGGATACTCAAAATGAACAAATATTATAGGATCGAAACGCGACAATGCTTTCGATTTATATATAATATGATTATAACAAAATTTAAGCAAGAAAGAAAACAATTGAAAATTTAATATCATATGAAGAGTAAAAAGAATTGAGAAACCAGTAAATGTGCAGAAAGACTGCTGACTGTGAAAGATAGTAAATGAGAAGAAATGGATTTAGAAAATCCAAAAATGAGATGAATTTAATTGGGAATCAGAAAACAAAATAAAAGGCATAATAAGAACACAGCATAATCAAATTTAAATATGAACTATTATATGTAATCCAATGTGGACCGAATTTGGGTAAGAAAGTTTATTATCCGAATTATATTTTTTGGCCAACGGTGAAACTAGATTATAATCGTTGATTTTGATTGATTGAATTGTCGATGCTTATAAATAGCTATTTTGTGATTTAAAATTTAAAACAACACGGGATGATCATATTTAATAGCTTTAAATTACAATAATGTTAATAAATGTCATACATTTACAAAAATATAGAGTATATGTTGATGACTTGATCTTTTTCGTATTAGCCTCTGTCCCTTAATGTTGTCCACTTTCCAATTTGGGTGTCCCCTTAAGTTTGTCCATTTTCTTTCTGTATCAACCACATATTCTACTTTTTTACTCATATACTTATTAATTATTTATTCTCAACCACACATTTTATACCTTCTTTCTACTTTAAAAATCGTGTATTTCATGCTTTTGGACAAACAAATGAGGACGGAGGGAGTAATTACCAAGGTTGAAGATTTTAGGTTCAAAACAAAAAAATTGGTGAACATTTTTATATGATTTAAGTCTCACTATCGAAAATTTTAATTATTGGCTTATGATCATTTGATTTGACTTTAATAATTTTGATTTCTTGACACAATTACATGAATTTTAAAAATTCATTGAAAGTGACATATTGTTGAAAAATGATATGACACTTCCCATTTTTTCATCAACGTCTCCTTCCAAGAAATCTCTCAAACATATCTATTTGCCTTAATCTTTGAAGTCAATAAATCCATTTCCCTACCCTTATTTAACCCTTATCAGTTTGTAACTTGTTTCCTCATCTAATAGCTTTTATCAAACTTATATGCCAGCATTTCTTTCCAGCATCAAGAAACATTTCCTTGTTAATATATCTTCTCATTTATGGATGATTATGGTAAATACTACGACAGAACGAAACCCGAAAGACGAGGTATGGAGCAAGCTAAGAAGAGGCAAAAGACGAGAAAAAACGATCAACTGAAAATAGTTTACATATCGAATCCCATGAAAGTGACTACTTGTGAGTCAAAGTTCAGATCACTGGTCCAGGAACTAACTGGCAAGGATTCACAAGTAGATATGTTTATGGAGGTGAGCAGGAGTTGTGTAGTTGAAGCTGACATGAGTCGGCCTTTGGCCGGCGATATAAGATCATTGGAAATTAAAGAGTTGGAGGAAAAAGTGGACCTTCTGGAGGAGTGGCCTGTGAGCTCAGATCAGTCATTTTCCGCAGCTGAAGAAGAGCTGAGAAGTTACGGCTTTCCGGGTGAAAGTGGCTTTGACTTGGATTCAGAATTACCATGGTATCTGTTAACAGAAGGAATATAAAACAAAAAAACAAGTTTTCAAATTCCATGTGTATACACATTATTTGTTATGCATTTGTTCAGGCCATGAGTCAAGCTAGTCTGTGACTAGCAATGGAAACATTGCAGCTTTACATGTGCTGTCTGGACTAAACTCATCTTGGTGAGTTTTGCTTCTGATGTAGAAACGTCCAAGCAAGTCCTGAAATATCTAAGAAAATATACATATAAACATGCGAATTTTAGTAGAAGTCCAAGGTAACGAAGAAAGCCTCGTCGACCGCATGGATTGTCTAGTGATAAATTTACAAATCAATAACCGGAATAAACTAGATATAAACAGTTGATTGAAAGGTGAGAAATATATAGGATTGAGCTAGTTATTAATATGAAAATCAAACCTATCCTAACAAGTCAAGAGGCTATATGGGATTCAAGGTCAAAAAGGAAAACATGGGCTTGACAATGAACTCAATCTCATCTACTTATAAAGAATTCGACCCGAAGTTTCCTTCTGGACTGAGACTTCATTTGCATGATAACCATAAATGTCTTCAACATTGAGAGTGTTAAATATATTCATGGAATTAGGTAACGCCACCACATAAGCATTGTCGCTGATTTTTCTTGTGATCTTGAACGTTTCGTATTTCTTAGGTTGCAGCTTCTTGTAAGTTTTTACTAGAAACCTCTCCTTCCACATAAACACCATAACATCATCTCTGATTGTAAACCACTTCACTCGACGCCTTTAGTCGCAATGGCTTTATTTCTTTGACCTGCACCATTCAACTTAGTTTTAACTTCTTCTTTGATCTCTTGTACATCTTTAGGCGTATTATGCACAGCCACGAACTCCGTGACCTTTTGACAGCCTCACCAAATCAACTACATGATTGAAAACAAATGTATAGATAATCGAAAGGGTGATCGCCCAGTAGCAGAACATATTCCACTATTGTAAGCAAACTCTATTTGGGGTAAAGCCAAATCCCACTACTTAAAGCATATAAACACAAAAGATGTGAATCATATTTCCCAATGTGACATTCTCCACAATGTAATGAGACAAATATAGTGTAACTGAAGTTCCAAACATTATCCACAATGTAGTGAGACAAATATAGTGTCTTGGTTTGATATGATGGACATTGACACTCCGTGCAGACAAACAACTTCTCTAAAAATTAGTTTTGCAATTTTAGATTCATATGATGTCTTTCTACAAGCAATAAAATGTAACGTATTTAGAAATCTATCTACCGCAACGAATACATAGTCAATTGTTCATTGTGTCTTTGGCAAACCCAACACAAAGTCTATTGATAGACCTTGTTAGATATCATCAAGAACAAGTAAAGGCATATAGAAGTCAGTGTTCTGAGATTGTGCTTTGGACACTTTGCATGTTTAACACCTTTTCACAATTGCACCAACATACCCCTTAAGTATGGCCGATAATATCGCTCTCTAAGGCCGGCGATTATCCTCTTCCACAATGAACACTTAGACCTCCATCAAACAAATCGCGTATTAACTTCTCACGCGATGAGCTTGGAATACATAATTGATCTCCTTCGAAAAGAAAATTATCTCTTACATGGAAATCACCAGAAGGATGTTGAATTACATTTAGTCCACACTTTTTTAAAGTAGGATCCTCATTGTACAACTCTTTCAACAATCAAAACCAATAACTTCTAGTGACAAAGTAAAAAGCAATAAAGCTCTTCTACTCAATGCATCAGCAGCTTTATTCAAAATTCATGATTTGTGCTGAATAATGAATGCAGTTTTCTTTAAAAATCAATCCAAAAAGCATGCTTCTTGTTGATTATCTTATGGCTATGCAGAAACTTCAATGCTTGATGATCCGTGAAAAGAATAAATACATGTTGAGCTAGTTATTGCTCCCACTCCCTTAATGCTCGATGAATAGCACCAAAATCTTGGTCAAACGTACTTCGTTGTTGGCGTGCTTCATTCAGCTTCTCGCTGAAAAGGCCACTGGTCTCTCCTCTCATGAAAAACGGCTCCATTGCCGACTCCTCTAGCATCACATTCCTCTTGAAATATCTTGTCAAAATCAGGTAAATCTAAAATAGGTGTCATACATAACTTTTCTTTGATTAGTGTAAAGTTGTCCTCCTATGTGGGAACCCACTCGAACTTTCCTTTCGTCTAGGTGTAGTTATTGTGCTAACGTCACAAACAAACCTTCTGTAAAAAGTGGCTAAACCATGGAAGCTTCGTATTTCCGTAGCTGACCTCAGGGCTAGCCAGTCCCACATTGTACGCACTTTCTCTTCATCAACTTGAATTTCATCTTCTCTAAAAATTTATTCTTTATAGAACAGTGCACAATTTATTCTTATTTGTATGTTCATTATCCACTACAGAATAAGATTGCACAATTTGTTCTTTACAGTGAGCCAAATAGATTTTTACGATGCCTTCCTCCTTTGTTGAAAGCATAACCTCTACAACACAACATTGACTCTTTCTACAGTTTATTCTTCTGCAAACTCGACACCAATGTATTCATCATTTTCTTCTTCATCTTCTTCTTCATTGTCACAACTTAGCACTTAAGAGACGACTGCAACAATGTCTCTTGATGGACAACATTTGACTTATGTCCTACTCCGCCACTATGATAGCATTTTTCTCAAGTTGGTTTATCTTACTGATTGGTTGTACTTGACATATGTCCTACTCTGCCACAGCGATAATATTCTTCTCAAGTTGCAGGTTTGTTGATCAAAGGTGTCTCTTTCACTATCTCTTTGCTTTTACTACTCTCACCTTCAATATTTTATGAGGTTGAAACCTTTTGGGGTCTTCTCCATCACTTTTATTTTCGACGCTAAGTTGGTAGCCTCTGCACCGTCCATACAGTTTGTAGTCCAATCATTTCCTGCAAAGAACCTTTGATTCCACTAATGTAACGAGCCATCTTCTATTTCTCAATCTCTTTGAACTCATTGCGTTTAGAGAGTTGCAAGAAATATGTAATATATTAAATCACACTTCTCCTTTCATGTAGGAATCTCTCTGTCATCAACTGCATCATGCGTCTTCAAGTTTAAATAGGATTTTTGATTTGCCCCACCATACTGCAACTGAACTTTTTAATCGAATAGCCACCATCTTCATTTGCTTGCTCTCCAGCACATCCATGACATGAAAAATCTATCAACTTCAATTTGCTAATCCATAAGCTCCTCAATTCTCA
Source organism: Sedum album (assembly GCA_006409495.1). Taxonomy (NCBI): domain Eukaryota; kingdom Viridiplantae; phylum Streptophyta; class Magnoliopsida; order Saxifragales; family Crassulaceae; genus Sedum; species Sedum album. The sequence continues at coordinate 37,227 of QZGG01001590.1, forward strand.
TCGTTTCATAAAATAGTTGAATATTTAGCCTTGACTGGATAGTCATGGTGATTATTCAGAATCTTCAATGATCTCATGTTCATCTTTATAATAAGTTTCCAATCTTAGTTGTGCATGCTGTTCTTCAATTTGACAAGGGGGTGAGCCTTCTCTCCTCCATTGAGGTTGAACTTCCCTTCTTCTACGGTGTTGCTCTTCTCTCCTCCTTTGTTAACTGGTCATAGCATTTGTTAAAGCCGCCACTTGCTCACTCAGTCTGATCAACGTCTCACATAAGATGGGATTACCATCACAGTTGATGTTGGCTAGTCCGCAATACTTCGGTATTGTGTCTATTGATGATGTCGCGTCTTTGCTAATGATGTGCATTGTGCCACCTCTTTCGCTGATGCGCCTACTCCGCTGTTGTTGCGCCAACTCCTCTACTTATACTTGTGCCGCTATTCAGGCTCTTAACATTCTCTTGCGCTCCTATTGAATACACCACCGCTCCTGAACACGCCTCATCGTTGTGTAGCGTCTAGGCAAATTCAAAAGGCTAGTAAAAATTGATTTAGAAGAATCAATGATAAAAAAAGTCAGGATAAAGCCTTCTCTGATTACAGTTGACGTGGCGTGAATTTTCAAGCAATAAATTCACAAATAATTGGAATAAACAAGATATAAACTGAGTAAATTCAAGAATTTATTGATTGAAAGATGAAAAATACATAGGATTATGCTAATGATTTATATAAAAATCAAATTTAGCTTAAGAAGCCAAAAGGCTATGTGAGATTCAACAATCAAAAAGAAAATTATGGACGTGGCCATGAACTGCACTTGCTGAGCTCTAGAAAATCATTATCTATATTTTCATTATTTGTACCCCTCAAGATGAGTTATCCTTATCAAGTAATTCATTCAAAAAATTAATGAACTCAGTTGCTAAATTGAACTTCCGTTGAAATATTTTATCACGGTATCTCATAAACATGACATCAATCAATAAGAAGATTGAATCATTGTATTGACATGCAACCATTTGAATTTCATTAGTGGTTAAATTGAATCTCATAATGCACTGGAAACCAACTGGTTAAGAGGTGCATAGCAATTACATTAACTAACAACATCTATTTACTTATTTGAATTGGAGCTTTAGTAAATAAATAACACAAGCCCAAGACTAATTTCAAGATGTTGAAAATTCTAGAATATAATGGAAAATGTGAAAGAGAAAAGATAAGCATGAGAAAACATTTATTAAGAAGATTTTTCTGGCGAATGAAAGGTAGTCACATGATTAAAACGATTATATTCATTTGTTAGGAATAGTCACTTGAATAAATAAGGGTGTTGTGTAATGGTTTAGCAACTCGTCTATATCTTGAGTAAAATAAGAAAGAGTGAGTGTAAGGTGAAGCCGATTTCATTTATAAATGTTTGTCATATTAATAATAAAATCAGTGAGTCGATTCACTTACGAAATAACAATCCTTGGACACTAGGCGAGCTAATTAGTAATATTTGAACTATTTTTTATGACTTTAGATCACCACTTTCATTACTAATTCTATACTTGAAAGGAATAAATTTTTCCACAAATAAAAAATAATAATAGGTAAGATATTAGTCACACCAAATGCAAGATACTAAGATCATCTTCTTAAAATATAAAGAAATTGCAGATAAAAAACAAGCGAACGAGCCACAAAATTTCTTATAAAGTAAATAAATAAAATATCAAATTATCCTGCAACAAGACGACATCCATCCTCGTTGCTGTTGATGCTTACTATTAAGAAAAGATCAATCAGACATGTTGAAACAAAAAGCAAAATAATATTAAATAAATTCTTTTATAATGTTGCATACTTGTATTGTAAAACACATGTTAGTTTGATGCGGAATGTCAAAAACAAAATAAAAATTGTTGAGAAATGAATCAGATGAGCATAAAATATAAAATATTTTTAATTGTCAAATTGAAATAATTGGATGGCTTTTTGGAGTCAAATTATAAACACAAAACCAATTAATTATTATACTAATAAATAATTTTATGGGTCCAAATTAGTCATACCCAAAATATAATTGAAGGTTCATTAAAAGCAGCTTTTTAGCGACGATATTGATAACTTCGAGGTAAAAAACCTATATGTTGCATGTACACGGTGTTGCGATAGTTTTTAGGTGTACTGAATGTGTGACTTCTCCACAAATCAGACATGTATTCTTTAAAACTGTATCCCGATAAATTAACATACGCAAGAAAGTCATTAATTGTGCTGAGGAGCATGGCACGCATGTTAAAATACTCTTGTAACTAAAATTAAATGTGCGAACATTTTCATCTTGTAAAATCTTTAAATCTTCAATTAAAAGAGAGATATTTAAACGTCATTTTTTGATTGTCGAGGACTTGATATTAGTAGATAAAACATCTTGTATCCACGCTTCATAGACAACTACGGAGGCAAGTTATAATTAACCAATATTACTAGTCGTGTACTATGTTGACTATTAAGACTTCCATAATTGAACTATCAGTGCACAAATCAAGACGTAAATTTCTGTCTTTTTAACGAATCTCTAAATTTGTACGATCGAACTACTTCCATTATAGTAAATATGGAGAATGACGTAGCTTATTATCATCAATTTTTAGAAAGCACTCCATCTCATGTTTTCTGTATCTTCTAGCAAAGAAAAAATTTCGGCGTCCCCTTCGGTTTGGGACATGGACTTTTGCAAGGCTTGTAACAAGAAGATTTGTACTTTGGGCATTCGCTACGATCAGTGTATACACCTCTATACAAGACACAGTCATTTGGACAAACATGTATCTCCTTATACCCAACACCCATGGGGCTCAGTAATTTTTAGCTTCGTATGCTGACTTGGAAGATTATTACCTTCTGGAAGCATGTCCTTGATCAAACTTAGAAGTTCTATAAAAGTTTTGTCATTCCAACTATATCTTACTTTCAAGTTAAAAGGCTTCAATACGGTGGAAAGTCTAGTAAATTTTGCACAGCCGACTTATTATGATTTTTCAAATTGTCTTTCAGTGATTCTAAAACATGTGGTGTTACACTAGATTCATGGACTATATTATTCTTGTAAATCATCTTCTTTGCATTTCATATTAGTGTTCAATGAGTCATTGACATTGGAGGGAGTTTGCGGACTACGCGCTTCAACTTCTCCATGAAGTCGCCAAACTGTATATTTGAGATCAATCCCATTCGATAGTAGTTGATGCTCTTTAACTTTTAGGTTATCCACCAACCAACACAAAGACAATGCTTATACTGACTTTAGATTTGTGTTGCATAAACTTTACACACCTGCAAAAATCTGTTATCCTTTCATCATATTTGTCACTTAAATGACTTAAAAATATCAATTTCCGATCCATTACACCCCGATCTTCATGTTGTGCAAATCTCTCGCCCTCCAACAATAGAAGCGCAAGATACAAATTGAAAACTCGGACACCGATTAGAGAAGCATTAAATCTTATATATAGAGAATATAAGCCCAATTAAAATAGTTAAACAACATATCATTACTAAAAATACAAGGCGAGTTAATGAAAATAGTCATATAATGCCGTAAAAATAAAGTACGGAAGATGTCATATAGTATCTTATAAAACGCATTTTCAAAATACGCCTTATATTATATAAATATTATATTGCTAATATGGAAAAAGTCAAATAATGTTTTATTAAACAAAGAGTATATTTATAATATATGGAACAATGGCCGCAACAGACGGTTTTAGGCCCACTAATACTTTTAAAAAGCACTCAAGAAGGGCACATTAATCTGGGCGTAATTATTATATAACTGTGTAGCTTGTTCATTACACATTGTTAAATATATGATTTTAAAAAAAAACTCACCCGGTTTAAGCCTCCACCTGGAATCGAACCCATGACGTGCTCCACTGCCACTAGGCTAGCTTTGGTGGGCTGTTAAATGTATGACTACTGTAAGGCTAATATATCAGGATATTCAGCAATAATAATGGACTCGTTGCTAGATTATTGAAAACTATTGGCACAAGAGAAATAATAATTGAATTAAACATTGCATGAACAGTTAAATGGAGTTACCTAGACATAAAAAAAATCACACAATTCTAATTACACAATTCTAATTACTGAACTTTACATGATAATTCAAAAAACCAATAAAGAACAACTTCGTCTAGATTAAACACAAGTGGAAAAGATAAAGGAGCACACTAATATTTTCGTGAGACAGAATCTCATTCGTTGATGATAAATAATCTAATTGATGATATTTAAATTGTTCTACTTAACTAAATCCAACCGCGACGTATTTTGCAAATCCAACTGCTCAATTTAATTAAAAATCAATTTAATCTCAATCGTCATATTAATCAAATCAACGGTTAAGATTTACTCTTCCCGTTTTACATAAACATAATGTTCCTCTTGATCGTACCTTAAACACAAGGTTAAGAAGTATGGATCCATATTTCGTACAGCACAGCTATTTACTCCAAGTTTAAAAACTGCATCTTTTGATAGTTTTTACATTAAACCTATATAGTACTTTCTGAAACCTTTAACAAACTGTATTAGTTTGTATCACTATAAATCACTTTAGTTTCACTGAATCTGAATCGGAAAGTATACTCCTTTATTTTATAACAAGTAGACTAAATTTTTTGAACCACCATTAACCATTAGCTAGATTCTTGGAAATGTAATTATTACCTTTTTAAATTCAAAAGTGAGAATATCAGGTAATTACTTCTAATCTCTAATCTCAAATATTTGGATGAAAATTTTACTTTTTTAAAATTAAAAATAGGTTTTTTTGTCGAAAATCACTATTTCAATAGCATAACGAAATCAACCCCTCCAAAATAATCGAGATAACCACCCATCGATTTCAAAACCATTAAATCTTGATACCCCATCGATGGTTCCGGCGTCCTTTGCCGAAAAACTGATCATTGACTATGCTTTAAATCTAAATTTTTAACCCTAAAAAACTAATTTAATAACATCATAACTCAAAAACAAAATCAATTAAAGATTAATGTTGAGAAATGTTTTGATTTGTTGAGTTTGTAGTGATAGATTAAGATTTGGGTTATGAATTTTTGGATAATTCAAGCACAATCAAACAAGAATGAAGTCATATTAAGGTTAACGATATTATTTGATTAGTATATTAATGAATTTTTTTGATTTAAAGCATTGTCAATTTAGTCGACGACCAGTTTTCTGGTAAAAGACGCCAGAATCGGTGAAGGGGTGTCACAATTTAACGATAACTGAATTGATGGGTGGTTATCTAAAAAAATTGAAGAGTGATTTCGTTAAAATTAAACTACTGAGAGGGTGATTTTCGCCAAAAAAACCCTTAAAATAATATATTTACACTTTTCACAGGAAGGGTAAAGATCTAGGAGGACAATTAAGTATTTGAAAAAATGCAGGGCATGATCTCAATCGTTGATTTCTAATCATTCAACGGATGATATTAAAAGTAAAAAAACCTCTAAATCCAACCGCCCCATATTTTTTCGCAAATCCAACCGTCAACTTTAATAAAAATTAACTTTAATTTCAACCGTTAAATTAATCAAATCAACGGTTGAAATTTCGTCCTTCCGTCTCACAAATACTTAACGTTCTCCTAAAACTTAACTCTTCACAGGAAATATCTGATTTTAATTTGCTAAAATTGAGGGGGCAAGTGTGACTATTTTGTGTTGGATTTTGAAGATGATGAAAGATGAAAGTGAATGATTCTGATATTGTTTTATATCCACATTTACTTCACTCGTAAGTTAGCTTCCTCATCATATCAAAATGTACAATATGAATACTGAGATTTGATCAGAAGTTTCATTTTCGCAACCGAAACAAATTGTTGCACACCCTCCCACTTTGTTTCCCAAATCCTGTTTCCAGTTCAAGGACTTTCCACTCCGACATTCATGCAATTTCCAGTACATTTTATTGGGTAAGCGGAACAATCTCAAGCTCTATATCCACCACTCCCTTCTCAACATTTTGTAATATGACAGACATTGTTAATTGTATCACCTTCTCATCTGTTTGTATCATCAGCCCATCTTTAGACTCTCCGTCGTCGGAGGTAAATCCGCTAGCTACCTCCCCTGCAAGCTCGGTAGTCTCCGTGCTTTTAACATTTTCTTTTGCAGCATGGAATAAAGGTTCTATGTCAATTTCTGCTTCTCCCATGTAATCATCTGATGAAAATGTGTCCTTGTCATAAACAACCTGAAACAATGTTTGAAGATCAAACATTTATGGAACTAATTACGTGCTAAAAATCGACATGTCTAGGAATTAAGCCGAATACCAACCAGTTTTAGAGGAGGAATATTTTGCGGAATCGACAACATTAGTCTCTCATTCCAAACTGGATTGAGGTTGCTTTTAACCGTATTTGTTCTCAATGTCTGCAGGTATTTACAAGTACCACGGAAAATGAGTGACTGTCGTATTTATTACTGAAAACATAAGATTTTACCTACGGGGAACGAAAAAATGATGCAAACTTACTTGCTCTCCTAATGAAAGAATGACATAAGGATCACTTGTCATACGCAATAAATCCCGAATGACCAAGTTAGTCCCTTTAACCACATTGACCTTCAATAGTCCTACAAATTCCACCATACCTGCCTGGAAGTTCAGATAAGAAAATCAGCGCTCTGAAAATCGAAGAGTCAACTGTTTTCAAAAATGGAGTGAAGAAAATACTCACCGTTGAATTACTCTTTTTAGGAACAGTCTGTTCCACATCTCTCCATTTCAAGCTGTTACGAATGACTTGCTTTAGTCCATTTCCGTTGATGCGGAACGCTTGTTTCTTATCTTGGGTAGATTCTGTTGGAACGGATGTAGATGGAGGATCAAATGATGATGTATCAACAACATCATTGGAATTGGCAAACTGCTGTTGCTCATATTTTTTCCTTTAAGAGAAAAAAAGAGATGTGAGTCTTAGGTGCATATACTAACACTAGTACTGATACTAAAATGTTCAAGCAGAAGAATCATTTAGCTACCGTATGAAGTCGGTTCGAACTTCAATACTAGACTCAGAGTCCGGCTTGTTGAAATTTGGTGGAAGAAAAGCTTGATACTTAAGATTCACAGCATTGTTTCCGCCGGATTGAATCAGGAAATCAACTTGTTCATCAGTCCATTCATCAAGATTCACTGAAACAACCTGGTTGATATCACATATTATTGTTGTTACCAACTGATTATTATTATCTCAAGGCACAAACCAAATGAGAATTGAAACAAACACATACCTTGGTGATATGAACCCCGAGGCTTCTATGGACACCTGAGCACTTAATACAAACAAATGCGCCGAAAATGGTGGATCTGTAGACAGAACTTCATCAAGATTGATTGAATGAGAAACATAAAAACATGTTCAGTTTGATATAATAAGCAGTTTGACTTACACCCATTTGGGGTCAGGAGAGTCACAATCTGCACACACATCATTTCCTGATTGTTTCAAAAAGCTCTCTAGCCGTTTTCTTGGATCTGTTTCAACACAAATTCTTAGTCATATCCAAAACACAAGATTTGACAAATAAAGGACTTGTTTGATTACCTGAGAGGACTTGTTTGGTGGACATGGAGTCTTTCCTTGAGGTTTTTGCAAGAAGTTGAGTTGCGTATATGAAAGAATCAAACACAGCTAGGAAATTGATAATACTTCAAGTAGGAGGAGATGGACAATTGGTCAATTATATAACTAACAAGTTTTAATGAAATTGTGTAATCCAAAATGTACAAGTTGTTGTGTGCAGTAAGTGTCACATGGACTGAGCAATTTGATGTCCAGACAAAAAGTTATGGCCGACATAACCAATTCCAAATCATTGCCTCATGAATAAAGGTTCCAATTTCCAAAGGATTATTGTCCCTTTTTTCTGGTTGGTTTCAGGAAAATGTACACTTTAGAGAAGGCTGGTTGCTTTGTTCGTTAGAGCTTACTCTGCTGGGATGTTTAAGTGCGACGAACGCTCAATTACATCATTCTCTTCATTTATATTCGTAAAGTCACATCTCAATCGTACATCTCATCCACTAATTCACTCTGAGTTTCGAATTTTTATATTCTTATTTTCAAACTTTAAGAATCTTTCATTGTAAATTGTCACACTAATCTTTACAATCATGAGCAAAATGGTGGTATAGAATGTAGACATAAACGATACAAATGTGAATGGATTAGTGCACTTGTGTCATTAGTGTACTTTGAATTCTCCTCCAAATTCATGGGAATGGATTTTTGACAACAAATGTATGTGGTCTTGCCAGTGCCTGAAACTACAATGTTTCATTTTTAATCATCTGGTTAAAAGATTATGTTTAGCAGATTCAAAGAGAATTTCAATATTTGAATGTCAAAATTTACCTTCATAATCTTCTTATTGAAAATCTACTTATATCCCTCCCTCCCTTCTTGGCATGCATTCATTTACGAAACTAAAATGCTGCATATCCATTCCCTTATAAAATGATCCTCATAACAAGACATCTTCTGCAACAGTTTCACAAAACAACTAAAGCTCAGACAATTCAATACTAAGAAATGACAAAGGGAATGTCTTCCTCTTCTTACTTATGTTGCATTCTTTTTGTTTTTTGCTTCCTTCTGCCTATTTTATTTTTCAGTTCCGTGCTTGCATTGACGGATGACATAGATATCGAGGTCCTTCGTGCACTTAAAGAGTGCATTGATCCCAACTCCATTCCACCAATGTCGTTTCTCGAAACATGGAACTTTGAGATGGATCCTTGCGAGAGCGGCGGAGGGCATTTCTTGGGTATTCTTTGCTCAGTCCCTAAGCCAAATGTGCCTAGTAGGATAACTGAACTTGACATTGATGGTGTTGGGTATGACGGGTTCCTTACGCAGCAAATTGGAAACTTGACTGAACTTACTGTTCTTGGTTTAGGGAACAACCTGCTTCGAGGGCCTCTTCCTGATTCTATCTCAAAACTTGAAAAACTGACTACACTTTCTGTGCCAGGGAATTTTTTCACAGGTACTTTTCCGAAAAGGTTTGGCAACTTGAAGCAGCTTCAGGTTTTAGATTTGTCCCACAACAGGCTATCTGGCCAACTCCCTCTGATGATATCAGGGTTCCGGAGTCTCACAGTCCTGCGTCTAGCAGGAAATGCATTTACCGGTAACATCCCAGACCTCCATGGCTTATGGAAACTAAATGCTTTAGACCTTAGCTCCAACATGTTGTTTGGACCATTGCCGAGGCTGCCAGTAAATTTAAGAGAACTCATTCTGAGTCATAATACACTGACAGGACATATTACTAATCCAATCAGAACCTCCCGAAACTCAGGACACTGGACTTAAGTGACAACAGATTCTCCGGCGCCATACAGCAGGGAATACTCACACTGCCTAAGGTAATATCTGTAAATGTGTCAGTCAACCGCTTTACGACATTAGAGGTTGTGAAGTTTAATGGAAGGGAGACACAGCTGCAAATACTGGCTGCGCGTGGGAATCGCTTACAAGGGAAATTACCGGTGAATCTCGTCACAGTTGATAATCTGACTTCCATAGATCTTGGTTCCAACAGATTCAATGGTATCATTCCTCCTGAGTATGGTCAGAAGCTTGAAATGTCATGGCAGAGTTTATACTTGGATGGTAATTATCTAACAGGGAACCTACCGGCACAGTTTACGATTGGTACGTTGAGAGTCAGGGGAAGTGTTTCACATAATTGCTTGACATGTCCACTTACTATTCTGTTATGTCATGGAGGACAAAGGCCATCTGAAGAATGCCTGGGACAAAATTAAGGTATCCTGTCAGACATCACTCCAATAGAAGTATTTCTAAGTATTTTCTGCAAGTATCGACAGTCATACTCTTCGGGGCCTAATCATATAAGTAACAGAATAATCATAAGAATTTATAGTTGTTGGTTTCAATAAATGAATTTTAGTACTACTTCCTGACAGTTTACCCGAATTTCGATCATATATGGCAAACTGGGATATTATTACTTATTTAGGCCGAAAAACTGGAAATACTTTTGATCCTCATCAACCCAATTCATCCCTGAGATATTGAAACCAACAACTTGATGATATTCCATACCTTGCAGCTCAGAATCTACTGGCAGATTCTCATGATGAGGATTTTCCGTCCGATTTTAAGGGTTCATTTCCTAGGAGAATCGATAGGACCATACCAGGAATTCTTTATAAGACTAAAACAAGACAATACCAATTTCCACAATTTGTATATTTAAAAAATGAGACAAGTAGAAAGCAAGAACACCAATGTTGATCAGGTCTTTGCTAGTTTTCTAAAGTTAAACTTTCCATCAACATACGTATATGATCTATGTATGATTATGACCACTCAACTACACTTTTTGTTGTCCGGATTGTTAACATTTGAGTCATCATCGTCTGAGTCGGTCAACTCCATTTTCATCAAGGAAGCTTCAGCCTCAAACTCCTAAAAACCCAACAAGAACTTGTTCAACCTTTTCAGATTATTTAATGTACTAAAGGTCATTTGATCACTGTCTTGGTTTTATTTTCTCTTAAAATTACCAAGTCAAACCAGCAGCTTCGTGACTTCATATAACACAGGCCGGAACAAGTTCTCTCCCACGATTAATTCCATTCTCATTTCAACATAACTCTCTTTTGTTCGTCTTGATTTTAGTATCTTCTTGGTTGAAAAAATGGTGATTGATGAGGGTATTGGAGATATCTTGGGAGACGGGTTACTGAAGGTGGTCTTGTTCTTCGTGGTCCAGGCACTTGTTTACATCATTTTGTCCAAATCTTCGGATGTATTTTCCAAAACAAGCAAGCTGAGGTCTGCAAGTTGGGACCGATTCAGCTTGGCTCAGCTTCAGTATTTTCTTCCAGACGGCGAAGGGTATAAAGATAATTAGAGGAAAGTCTCAGCACAGGATTCTCAGGCACGCCACGGAGGAATCTGACCCGTTTGTTTGTCTATTTTTTCGCGCTGTTAAGTTTTATGTATATGAAGTTAGATTAGTAAGGTCATTGAATTTGTGTATGCTCCTCCATTTATTGTAAAAATCCCTTCCTCAAGCATCTGTCTTGATGAAAAATATAACACATGTTGATCGGGAGAAAATGTATTTTTCCGAGGCAATCGATCGTAAACAGATAGGTCACATAGACTAAGTTTAAACATCTGTTCCAACATGACATTCGTTTAAAAGCACCGAAGCCATTTATCGCGGGTTCCCTTCAAAAAAAAGAACGTACTTTTGTTTCTTACTAATAAAGTAGATAATTTATAGATTGCAATTCCTTTGCGACCCAGTGGCCAGATACATTTAATTTTTTCGTTGTTTGCACTTTTAACCTAATTGTTCCACATTTTGACTTTTTCCCTGAAAGAAAAAATTGAAAAGTTGATTTGTGGACCGTAGATCAAATTGATCGAACGTCATGATTTGGAATTTCAGGATGGTTTGAGCCTTTGAGGTCTTAGATTCTCAAAGTTAATTGGAGGCCTTAAAATGAACCCCTCTCATGACTCATGAATAGTAGTCAAGTATTGTGTGTTTCTCTACTAGAAAAATGCATGAACACTTAAAAGGACAGCACATAGACATACACCTAACCATAAATCATGAAATGCAGTGGGAGGGATATCAAAGTAGAAATCTTGTTTCGGTCCGTAAAAACTAAATGAGCTGAAAAAGATTAAGAAGGACGATGAGAAATGCCTCCAAGTTGATCTAATCTTTATGAACCTTGTGGTTGGCAAGGCATATATACCAAAGGGCACTTGATCTTAACATTTGAATGTCAACCAGTAAAGAAATGCATAATGTTTGTGGTTATGTAAGGGACAACTAATCAATCATTGTCTTTTGTTGCTAAGAACATTCAAAAGGCCATCCTAATTTCGAGCACGCACGATAAAATTTTTAGTTTATGCAAGAAGGCAAGCGACCCAATACGCGTGCAGCACAAAGAGTAGCGGTCTAACGGTCAGCCACTTGGTCTCTATATTCAGAGGTCGGTGGTTCAAGTCCTTCCGAATGCATATCCGCCGCCTTGAGTATGGGGTTTGTATATTCCTTAAGCCATGAAGTAGTAAAAGGCGAAAATTCACAACTTGAACCCCGATCTGTTAGACCGCTACTCCTTGCACTTAAGAAAAATAAATAATCGTTTTCATTTAACTCTAAATTATTTTTCATGTATATAAACAAAATTCGTTTCAGTTGTCGATATTCATTTCAACTTCTCAACAGCCACCGATCGCCGTTCTCACTTGGTGAGTCCGCGCTTAACTCCGACTGCTCAATTTCATAAACCCTAGAATTCTCAATCGAAATCTCGCCGATTCAAATCTCTTTTATCTTTACGTTTTTCTTACATCAACTCGAATTTGTAGGTAGTTGTTTTGTTGTGGAGCGATGGTGCTCTTCCGCAGCGTGTCGGCGCTCTCGAAGCTCCGCTCTCGCGTCGTGAGTATTTTTCGTTCATTAGATTGTTAGGGATTGGAAATTGGAATATTTCGCTATGGATCTTGAAGTCGTGGTTGATTATTTTGTTCATGTCATTTTAGGTTCAACAACAAAGCTTGAATAGCAGCGTGCGTTGGCTACAGATTCAGACTTCTTCTGATTTGGTAAGTTCATTTGAGAATGTTTATTCACTTGCTGAAAAGTGTCAACAAGGGAATGGAATTAGGAACACAATCGAAAATAATGACGGCTGTTTCATTAATGTCATGCTGGTCATTTATATTTTTTTCTTCTTAATTAGCAATTTTTTCGTTGTGCAGGACCTTCAATCACAACTAAGGGAATTAATTCCAGAACAACAGGTTTGGTTCAACATTTCATAGAATCAGAATATTACCAAGTCCATTTATCTTCTGTTATTTTGGCGGCGATTATTTTTGTTTATGTGTTGTTTATTTTGGTTAAACGATGAATAACTTGCACGTTAGTCATTGTTTTAATTGTTCACGGTAGGATTAAATGGCATAATGCTTTTATAATTGGATAAAATTGTCAATGATTTGAGCAGTTATTTATAGCAATCGAAGCTTCTGACTTTAGTAAGGCACTTTACAATGAGGATATTCATCACTTCTTTTGTGACATCTTTTTCGGAGGAGGGAGTTTGAATGTAAAAAAGCTGATACCAATCATCAAAATGATATTTAGTTAGTATAACGTCGTGCAAATAATAGTTGTGGATTTCCATGGTATGTAACATATCATGATCCTGTTTGTTATGTGAATCATGCATCCCTTTTGTTTACAAGATGATGGAAAACTCTTGAAATTGACAAAGTAGTCGGGCGCCACCTTTTCCTTCAATGAATAAAGGGACTTTCTTAGTTTCTTTATCTATCAATATTGCCATCCTTACATGTGTTATAAGGCAAATGTTTTAGAAATTTGCACTGATCAACTGACTGAAGATATTAATTTAGTATCTGGCTTTTATATGTCTCAGGAACGCTTGAAGAAGTTGAAGACTGAACATGGGAAAGTGCAGTTGGGAAACATAACTGTTGATATGGTAATTGAATTTCTGTTGTAGTATTGTCAATAAAATCCACACAAAGGAACAGGCAACCAAACACAAACACAAACACAAACACTCTTGTGAAAATGTTTCTTAGTTTAGCCTTTCACGTAAACTGGAACTATGAGAATGGTGTTTGTTGAATTTAAGACTGTTATCTGATTAAGTAATTTGGATGCTGCTATTGTTATTTTGTCTGCAGGTACTTGGTGGAATGAGGGGAATGACTGGACTACTATGGGAGACATCACTGCTTGATGCAGATGAGGTACGCATTCCAAATTTCTTATTGGAACAGTATGTTGCTTTGTGTTCTCTGTTGTCACTGTTTTGTTTATGTTTGTAGCTTTAATATTTAACCTTATGTTTCTCATCCGCATACAATGCAGGGAATTCGTTTCAGAGGTTTATCTATCCCTGAATGCCAGAAAGTATTACCTGCTGCAAAGCCTGAGGGAGAGCCTCTGCCGGAAGGCCTTCTGTGGCTGCTTTTGACTGGAAAGGTATAGCACAATGCATATGCCATCTTCTTCGCGATAGTATTTGAAGCTGCATTATCAAATTTGAATAATGCATGTTTAATGTATTAATTCAGCTAATTGACACAGCAGTGATTAACTAGATCACAATCTTTTTTCCATCCTATTTCCATTGCATGGCATTTTCAAGAATGTCAGACTTGATTTACTCAATGATGACGGAGTTCTTTCCCTTGTTGTCTTAGGTCCCGAGCAAAGAGCAGGTTGAAGCGCTTTCCAAGGATCTACGTGCGCGTGCAACAGTTCCAGGTATTAGTATGTTGCAATTGCCAATTATATTCTCATATCATCTTTTTTGAAACAAGCAACTTGTCTTAGTTTATCTTGTAAATAATTAGCATGCTGCTTTCATGACCAGGCTTATTGTTTGGTGTTCTGATTTTCTTACTTCTCCGGCATAGAAAGTCATTTATCAATATTCATGTTTTTGCAGATCATGTGTACAGAGCCATAGACGCTCTTCCAATTACATCTCATCCTATGACTCAGTTTTCAACAGCTGTTTTGGCCCTTCAGGTTTCTTTTTGCATGAAGTTTGTTTTGTTAAATTGACAGTGCTTCTTTCTAGGTTCATACATATCGCTACATGACTCTTGAAAGGGTACTATTTGAGATGGTTTTAATACTCCTTGTCAAAGTTATCAGTAGGAATGTTGCTACACTCATTATGAAGCCTATCTCTATCATTTCATCTATATTGCAATTTTAGCGTTACCATAATTTTTAAGAAAATGACGGTTTCTTCACTTAATTTTGACATTTCAGGTTCAGAGTGAGTTTCAAAAAGCATATGAGAAGGGAATTCACAAATCAAAGTATGTTCTCCAATCCAATGAGTGTTAACTAAATATCTATAAGAAAAAGTATAAGTTTGACCCTGTTTTCAGGTATTGGGAGCCAACATATGAGGACTCTATGAATTTGATAGCCCGGCTGCCCCTTGTTGCGTCTTATATCTATCGCAGGTTGGGTCACTCCTCTGGCTTCCTTTTTTGGTTTTACTGATATGATCATTTCCACTAGGAAGGGAAGTCTTAATCTTCAAGTGCATCAAACTTTTCTTTGGATTTGAACTTCAACTACCATTATTTTCATTATACCTTGATGTATTGCTGATTAGATTCCGTTTTTAGTAGTTTAAAAGGGAGATTTTTTATACAATCTTAACATGATACTTTTATGAAGGATATACAAGGATGGCAAGGTCATACCCGTAGATACTGCTCTTGACTATGGTGCTAACTTCTCACACATGTTGGGGTTCGATGATCCCAAGATGCATGAGCTTATGAGGCTTTATGTCACCATTCATACGTGAGTGGCCTTTAATTTGTAGTTGTTTACCTGTAGGGATTCGAAATATTGAGAGGTGGTCTTCGAACATACTTATTCATTTTCTGATCAGTCACTTAGTTCTACTTTTTTGTTTTGTCACAGTGATCATGAAGGTGGCAATGTTAGTGCTCACACAGGTCATTTGGTGAGCTTTATCGAGCAATTAACTTTTTATTTTTATTATTGTAGTCTACTTTTTTTTCTGATGACAACTCTTTACGCAACCAACTTAATAAGCATTTTTGGCAATTTCAGGTGGCAAGTGCTCTTTCAGATCCTACCTATCATTTTCAGCAGCTTTGAATGGTTTAGCGGGACCACTCCACGGTCTAGCCAACCAGGTAGGTTCTTACTTCTTGTAGTACCAAAACCCATTTCAAAGTCTGAGGGCGTTTAAATAACTCATTTTTACTTAAAATTGCCTCCAGGAAGTTTTACTTTGGATCAAATCGGTAGTTGATGAATGTGGAGAAAATGTTTCCACAGAACAATTGAAAGAATATGTATGGAAGACATTGAAGAGTGGCAAGGTATTTGAGACTTAGTTATTTTATTTTCTGATGTTTGTTTTTAGCAGTAAAGGTTGATCTTGAACAAAAACTATTCAGTATTGTATAGCATGCATTGAAATTTTCATCGCAAATAGCCAGAACTAATATTAGGGCATTGATCTCTCGTTTCATAGGTTTTTTATAAAAAAATTGGCAAGAAAGGCTATTAGCCCAAAAATACGACACACTAAACCCAAATGGGGCCATTAAACCAGCATTTAGACCCTGGAAAAACGTCTAAATCCCCCATTTAATAAGATGCCCTTAAAACACCAACTCCCAGAAACTCACCTTGCACACCCTACACAATGCTTCGACACAGGAAGAGCAACTGTTTATGCACAAAAATATATGTATTGTGGGCAGTGATGTCATGATGTGAAGGACGAATGCATATTATTCATACATTTAAATATTTGATATACTTTCTGTTAAGTCAATATGCTTAAGTTTTATCATGGCCATTGAGCACGGATCATTACAGATGTAACTGGTTCTGGAACAGTTAAAAAAATTGCTTTCAACTTATATGTTCGCTTCTGCCATAATTTTGAAGGTTGTTCCTGGATATGGGCACGGGGTTCTACGCCAAACAGATCCAAGATATACATGCCAGAGGGAGTTTGCACTGAAACATTTACCTGATGATCCTTTGTTTCAACTGGTTAGTGCGTAATTCTAAGTTCTATCACGAGAGTGCTTTTTAGAAAAATTTGCATCAAACATATGCCAATCACTGAATAGTATATGCAATGAATTCATCTGTTTAGGTTTCAAAGCTTTATGAGGTTGTACCTCCTATCCTGACAGAGCTTGGCAAGGTAAACTACTTAACACTGTTTTTTCTTCTTATGCAAAGCATCCATTGCTGGTCTGAATTGTGTTCATCTGCTTTGCTGAGTTTGTTTCTTATATTTTTGGCATCTGTCAGGTGAAGAACCCTTGGCCCAATGTTGATGCTCATAGTGGTGTACTGTTAAACCATTTTGGCTTAACTGAAGCACGGTATGAATGTTAGATTTGACAATATACCCATGTGTAAACCCAACTTGTTC
This sequence comes from Sedum album, assembly GCA_006409495.1. Classification (NCBI taxonomy): domain Eukaryota; kingdom Viridiplantae; phylum Streptophyta; class Magnoliopsida; order Saxifragales; family Crassulaceae; genus Sedum; species Sedum album. The sequence goes on from QZGG01001590.1 coordinate 54,323, forward strand.
TGGTTGCATCAAGTTGCTTACATGATGTTTATTCCTTCAGCTACTACACTGTTCTCTTTGGAGTGTCCAGAGCTATTGGAATTTGCTCTCAGGTACGAAACCTCATGCCCCTATTATCTTCACTATAACTTTTTCGAACCTATTGCTGATCAGTTATGCATTGTTGGTGAATGTTCAGTTGGTATGGGATAGAGCTTTGGGGTTGCCCCTTGAGAGGCCGAAGAGTGTGACAATGGAGTGGCTAGAAAACTTCTGCAAAAAAGCAAATGCTTAGCTTCACAGCTCATTTGTCTTCAGATTTTGCTGATTTAAAACACTTTTACCAATAAAAAAGCTGGGAAGCAACATTCAATCCAGTAGCATAGATAAATGCTCCAAGACATCAAATACTGCCTTGGATTAATAATTCCATCTAGCTGCTTCCTTTCCATTTTTTGGCAATACCAGTAGCACACACTCTCTGGCCACTGCTAGATTTTGTTAAATTACCCTTCCTAATAACATTGCAAAATTGTTTTACATGGAACCACACTTGTGATTGTGATGAGTAGTATCAGTCAATTATTGTTGTTTGCTCCTCCCCTATCGTAAGCATAACATGTTGTCACACGTGTCCTCCTTTGTACTATGTTGTTCTCCATCATGTTTCTGAAATCACATATTTGACACACTGGACTCTATTTCCACTCAGTCTCAGCTTACAGGTGAAAATGGCAGTCTTTACTCAGCCCAACCCCATCCTATGTCTAGGGTTTCAGTGTCCGCCATCTTCTAGATCCGCAGCTCCTATTCCCACTCTCAGTCTCCGGAGCTTCAACACCTCGTCTTCATTCCCCAGGTACACAAACACACTGCTTATAACCCGATTCTCTTTATTCAGCATCTGTTTGTTGGTTAACATCTTAATTTAAACTAATTCAATTTTAATTATCTATTCTCTTTTCATTGTTCATGTGTTCCAATGAAGGAGGAACCATGACTGATTTCCAGGATCCCTTTGTCTTTAGATCATACTTAACTGTCATAAAATCAATAAATAGCAAATCACGATTGTGTCTAATCAAATGCCATTTTCTCAATGCATATTAAGGTTCAGTTAAAGTCATCCGTCTTGACGCCTCGTAATTCTGTGTTACAACCTCATCTTCAATTATAGTTGTGAACAATATGTTCTTTTATGCATCTCAATTGCTCTTCTTATCAATATGCGTTCTAGTTGCAACATTCTTAATTGTTCTTTGTAAAAATATGTACACGCCGAGCATCTCAAAAATGTTGTTCCTACAGGATTTCTTACGGTATCAACTTGCTACAAAGAAAGTCCTTTCAAGCTACATTTGCATCAAACTCTGACTCTGTACAAGGGAAAAACACAACAGCAACTGACTCCAGCACAAGCAATGAGACTGAAAGAACCCCACAAGGCCCTCCATTCCTCACCATTGTGGCTGGAGCCATTGTCTTTTTCCTTGCGTGTTGGTTTGTAGGATCACTGGTAATTTGGCTGGTTAGTCCCATTGTGAACCTATTTATCTCCAAGTAAAGATCTTTGCGTCTTTGTATGCTGGTTACATTGGCAGCACCTATCAGCAAAGGGTATTTTAATTAGCATGCTTCCATTGTGTAACTTATTCAGAACTTTTATGCACGGAGTCTGTTGCAATTTCTCACTTATCAAATTTATCAACAGATGTTATTATTTTATTTTTTGATTACATTGTATGGGTTTACAATCTTGCCAATTTTAGGATTCCTTTGCCAAAAACCACCATTTCAGTTGCTTAATTTTTAAAATAATTATTCCAACTTTTTTGGAGAGCCATTCGTCAGTTCAGATATTGTTAAATCGTGGCACCCCCGTTCTGACATCTATTGTCGAAAAATTAATCATTGACTTAGTTTACTGTGATTTGAATCTAATTTTGACATTAAAATTAATCTAGTAACATCATTAACTTTAAAACAAAGTGAATTCAAGATTAATAAAAGTCAATTATTAAGAAAAGTTTCAATACGTAGAGATGGATGAAATTGATAAATATGGGTTTCTTGTCATCCATGCTCCAATTAAATAAAATTGTAGTGTAATTAAAGTTTGATGATGTTATCAGATAAGTTTATTAATGAAAAATATTGATTTCATCATGATCAACTAAGTCAACGACTAATTTTCCAGCAGAATACGTTAAAAACGACGATAAGATGTCACAATTTAACGATTTCTAAATTGACGCGTGCGTTTCTCCATAATAAAGTTGAAAGAATGGTTTCGTTATAATTGAGCTATTGAAATGATAGTTTTCGGTAAAAAAAACTGTCAATTATTACAGAAACATATGTACGAAACCAAATTTACAAATTCAAGTTGTTATACTAGTAAACAAGTAATTCAGGTAAGCATGTGAGACTTATGTGTTCGTCACTGAAATCGTCCAATATGATAAGAAATTGACAGGTGACAAAATGTCATTTTTCCATTTGAAGGATATTCACACCAAAGCAGAATCAAACACGAAAAAAGCCTGTGGTTGACGCCGACGGCTGGTTCACACACTGTGGTTCTTCACCGCCGTCGTTCTCGTCTTCCGTGGAGGTTGTGTTGGCTGCGAGGGCCTTGTTCGTTTACTTTTCTGTGGTTGCTTTCTTTCTGCGTTGTTTCGTTTCTGTTTTGGTTAGTTCAGGTTTGTTTTTGTGGTGGTTTGTTCTGCTATTCAGTCCGGTTGGGTGACGTTTTTTGGGTCGGCGTTGGCTTTCTTCACTTGGCTGGATGTTTTAGTTGGCTGCTGGTGGTGTAATGTTAATTGGCAGCGGGGTTTGCCTGCTGCTGGTTGTCTTTTTGACATCGTCGGTGCTCTCCTAGGTTGTAGATGGTGTTTCCTGGGATTTGTGTTGGCGGTGATGCTGCTGCCTCGGCTCGGTGCTGTCGGCTGCTGTTTCCGGTGTGTTTACGGTGTCTGTTTTGTGGCGGCTGTTTTTGTTTTTGTTCTATCGCCGCTGTCTGATGACGGAGATTTGGCTGCGGAGCGGTGGCTGTTTTTTGAGTCGGTTTGTGTCATCATCTGCTGACACGTTGAACAGATGCTGTCGGTTTTGATGACACGTTTCTTGGCTGATGATTTCCACGTGTCTCATCTGATCGGCTGATGCACAGATGCTTGTCGGTTTGGTTGACAAGCCCAACTAATATTTGCAGGCCCAATTTGGGTGGAAAGGCTCGTGTTCACAGATGTGGATGGTTTGTTTGAATCATCTAAATTAGACCATGTTTGGTTTCCGTCCGAGAATATCTTTTCAGATGTTCATGGTCTTCATCATTTTACTATCACAGCGTTCTCGGAAGCTGATCACTATGGTCATACTTTAATTTCCAGTTTATTTGTTCGCCTATTCTTTGGTACTGAGGCGAAGTACCTTGTTCACACTGTCCTTAGTTTCATTTTATTTTGTGTTCGAGGTCTCCATTCGCTGGTCGATTGGAATTAAATCCTCTTTTATGTACCTTCTGAGTCTTTGGACTCTTTTAATCAAAAAAAAACACGAAAAAAGCCTAACGCACAGGCCGACCATTCAAAATATCAAATTTCCCCTGCTTCTATCCCTCTTTACACTTTCAAGTTTCAACTTAGGATACTTTGATAAATTTAGTAAAATTACTAAAATACCCTAACATATGTCGCCCATCTTCTACTACGTGTCGCAATTTGAGAGTTCAATATGGACAGACTCCTCGTGCTCCAAGCAACGCTCATCAAACATTTAGCATTTTGTGAAACACAAACTGACAATCCTGTTGCCCCATCATCTGGTCAATTAGCAACATCTTTTTAACACCAAAAGCTATTTACATGTCCATTTCCAAACACACAAACACATCTATTCTGATCTTTCTTAAGGTGCTGAAATTTCATCACGACGAAAAGGAGCCAGGGGTGGCCTCATCGGAGCTACGAATAGAATAGAATGGTCTATACTTGGCCACTTGAGGAAAATAAGTGATTGCTTTGAATGGTTTTACATTAATAGTGGCTTGAGCTTCACAGGAGGGACACATGGTTAGAGTTGTGGCAGGGGATTGTAAGCAGAATAATGGGTTTGATGAGTTGAGTGCTTTAAGATCTTGTAGCTCCTTCTCTAGTCTTCTGTTCTCTTCATTTAATGTCTCGCAGCGCCTTTTCAGGTACTCACAGTCTACTTCTGTTTGCTTCAGCTTTGTTCTATACATGAAAACACATCAGGGTATTTAGTATCATATCCACTTATCTCATATAAATGCTGAAATTGGTATACCAGGATGTTGGAGGTACCTTGCCCTTCTGTTCTGAAACCAAACTTCAACTTGTCGGGGACGAAGATCGAGCTTTTTTGCTAGAGCTATTTTTTGTTTCTGCTTAGAAAATATGATCAAACGTTCATATAAAGCGAAGAGCTGATCAATTGAGTTAACTGAATGATAAGATCCAAGTAGGTCAATAAATATGAATTAATAGACGTAAGTAAAAAAAGAACTTACAGGACTAAGAGTA
>QZGG01001591.1:0-59597 GCA_006409495.1 Sedum album
GTAGTCCAATTCATCATGTATGGATAATCCTTCTTGATATCCCACCAGCAACTTCCGTTGCACTCTATATTTAGTGATTTATCGTAATGTCCTTGATAGTAAGCAACGAATCGCCTTGCTACTACATCCCATTTCACATTCCATCTCACATCACAAACGACAAACCTAAGATCTGAAGGCCTACCAAGGACATCAAACTCCCAATATTGGTGGAATCGAAGCACTGTGAATCCGTAGTTATGTTCCTCGCGTATGTCAGAGCAGTTAACTTTAAGGTCCGTTTCTGACTCTAACATATTTCTCACTTTTACTTCATCAGAATTAGATAGGGATACAAAATTTGGAACTAATAAAAAAAATAGAAAAAGTTTCAAATACATATCGATATTCATTGTTATATTTTCGGCGAATCTTTAGATATTTGGAAGTATAACGTTATATTTATATAGTCTTTGAGATATATTTATTGACTTTACATGTTGAAAAAGATAAAAAACATTATTGGAAAATGACCTGAGTGATCTTCTCATTTAAATTCAATTTGAATTTTTTTTGATTCATGCTAGCTTCAACTTCCAAAGTCAGTTATCTATTTCTTAATATACATTGATTATAGATCAGATTAGAACATGTTTTTCTTGTTTTTATGTTGAATTAAAAGTTGCATCTTTTTTTGTGATAAAAAAGACATTATTGTCAACTATCAAAAATCTCATTTATAGACACTCCATTTTCTTAAATTAATAAATTTAACCAACAGTGATTACATGGACACTAAACCGTATAATAAAATACAGAAGAAAGTATTATTGTTTGACATGCACAATACATTGAATTTGTTGTTTCATTCGAAAGACGACACCTCTCTTTTTAACTATATCTTCAAAGTTACTTTTAAACGTATTGAACTTTAAATCATCTGTTGGATATGTGGAGCGTGATGGGCCGAGCAAATGATGAAGCCCAATATAAGCTGACAAGGAGCTAGCTCATTGCCAGCTAAGCAGGGAAGACCAATGCACGTTTAAATTGCCGCTGAGTCATGCATTCTGCGTGGCAGTTGCTGACCGTTAGATGGAGATTGTATGGGTGGTGGAGATGTGAAGCTGCTGTTCATATAAAAGCATCGCTACATCCTAGGGCATGAAGATTTGGCATTCTTCATAAGCGGCGCAGAGTCTTCTTGGATTAGGGCTTGTGTGTGTTACGGTATTCTTCTAGATAGCAGGTATATTTCCTAATATTTCCGATTGTACTGAGTGTGTAGTGTGCTAAGCACAGTAGGATTGCTCAAGAGTTGAGCATCTATTGTAACATTCAGGGAGATTTAGTGAGTGAAAGATTGAGGGCTGAGAGTTGTAGATCTGAGTGAGTTTGTGAGGAATCTTGTACGCAAATGTTGCATCTGGTTCAGGCTGAATTTCCGAGTGATAGTGCTGACAACCGAGCCGCAGGAGCTCAACGTGGATTAAACCCTTCGGGGATATAACCACGATATAAATCAGGTGTACTTCGTTCTTATTTGCATTTCTTTAAAGTTCTTTAGCTTAGGAAAGATTTGCAGGTTGTTGCTATAGGATTTTAGTTTTGTCGGAATCTGACCGGAATATTATAGGTCCGGTGACATATCTAGTATAGGACTAGATTACAACAGTGGTATCAGAGCCAGATTATTAGATTTCGGCTAGGAATAGAGTAGTTTCAGTTAGTTCAAGGATTTATTGAATTTTCTGCTTCACTGATTGCTTCTTGTGTATTTTCTTGCGAGGAAAATGGGCGCAAGGATAGAGGTGTACAATACGATTGGAAGTCAGATTTCAGGGTCTGGAGCATCAAGATAAGGGCCCTGTTGTCTCACAATAAGGTCCTTGTTGCTCTTGCAGACCCTGACAAGTGGTCGGAGGAACAAAAGAAACGCAAGGAAGAGATAAATGAAGAGGCACACAATCTCTTGGTGCTGAATCTTGCAGATCATGTGGTGAGGAAGATCAGCACGGAAAAGACCGCTTTAGGTCTTTGAAACAGGTTAGTTTCCTTGTTTTCAATTCAGCAAGCTCCTAATTTAGCTTACCTTAAGGCTGCTGCATTTAGTTTTAAGATGGATAGTACTAAGTCTATTGACGATAATTTAGATGAATTCTTGCGTATGACTTTGCAATTGAATGACACTGAGTATGCTTTAGATGAAAAGAGTATTGTAATGATCTTGATGAATTCTTTGCCTGATTCTTATCAACCTGTTAAGAATGCGTTCCAGTACACTGGAACTTTACCTAGTTATGATATATTATGTACTCTTTAAGAACTAGGGAAATTGAGATTAGGAATAATAAAGCTAAGAATAACTCAGGTCTGTTTGTAAGTCTAAGAATAAGAATCAATCTAATAAATCTAAGGATAATGCTAGTAATAAAGCTAAGGGTAAGGGGGAGCAGAACAAGGATAATAATAAAAATCAGAAAGAGACTAGGAAATGTTTCTACTGTGGTAAAACTGAACATCTTAAAAAGAATTGTTATAAATGGCAGAATAGGGCTAAAGATGCTAATAATAATGAAAATAACCTAGCTACTACAAATGATGCTTCTGCTGATTGTGGTGAAGTCCTGAGTGTGTCTGATAAGATTGTCTCTGATAATTGGGTGCTTGATTCTGGCTGTTCATTTCACATGTGTCCTAATAGAAATTGGTTTGTAGATTTTTCTGAAAACATTAATGAAAAGTCTTTATGGGAAATGATAATGTGTGTGATGTGCTAGGAATTGGCTCAGTTAGACTGAGATTGAGTAATATAATATTGTTACTTTGACTAAGGTCAGGTTTATACCTGACCTGAAGAGAAATTTAATTTCTCTTGGTGCATTAGATGACTCAGGATGTGTTTGTGTGGCTGAGAAAGGTTGTATGAATGTTTATAACATGATAAATTGCTGATGTCTGGTTCTAAGATTGCTGGATTATATGTTTTGAATGATGCATGTTGTAATGTGGCTGGAAATAAAACTACTGTTAAGTGGCACTTAAGATTAGGTCACATGAGTTTTAAAGGTTTAACTGAATTAAGCAAACAATCTGTGCTTGATAAATCTGAAATATGTGAATTGCCTTTTTGTGAATGCTGTGTATTAGCTAAACAACATAGGCTGAGTTTCTCATCTGCTAAACATGTTTCTAAGGCTGTTTTAGAATATGTGCATGCTGATTTGTGGGGTCCTGAAGGGTATGAATCACATGGGGGTGGGAAATATTTTCTATGTATTGTTGATGATTTTTCTCGCATGGTGTGGACTTTCTTACTTAAAACTAAGGATGAAGCATTTAGTAAGTTTAAAACCTGGAAATTATTAGAAGAAAACCAAACTGGTAATAAAATTAAGGTGTTTAGAACTGATAATGGTTTGGAATTCTGTAATGCTGATTTTGATGATTTGTGTGCTGAATCTGGTATTCTAAGGCATAAGACTGTGAGGTTCACCCCTCAGCAAAATGGTATTGCTGAGAGGATGAACCGAACCCTGTTGGAAAAGGTGAGAGCATTGCTCTTCACCTCAGGGTTACCTAGGGCCTTCTGGGGAGAGGCATTAGCTACTGCACCTATTTAATCAATAGGAGCCCTAATAGAAGCCTAGAATTTAGATGCCCATTAGAAAAGTGGACTGGTAGAAAACCTAACCTAAGTCACCTTAGGATATTTGGTTGTTCAGCATATGCACATGTTAGAGAAGGTAAACTTGACCCTAGATCCATAAGATGCATTTTCTTAGGGTACCCACTAGGTGTTAAGGGATATAGATTATGGGATAGGGATTCACCTGGCCTAAAGATAATAATCAGCAGGGATGTAGTCTTTAATGAAGGTATTTTTCCTTATAGACAAGAGAACCCAACCCCTGAACCTAGCCCAAGTAGGAGAACCTACTAGAACCTCAATTGAGGTGGAGCCAGTTCTGATCAATGATGATCAGGACATTCAGGGTCAGGTGGAGAATATTCCCATTGATCCAGACCAGGATTTAAATGATCAGGGTGATCAAACCTGGAATTTGAGCAAGATCAAGCTGGGGATCCAGAGATCTTGGAGCCCTCCCAAACTGAGCAGCTGGAAAACTACCAGTTGGTGAGGGATAGATCTAGAAGGAACCCTAGACCAAACCCTAGATACAATAACCTTGTCATATGCTGATCTAGTCTTCACTGCCCTAATAGCTGCACATGAGATTAAAGCTGTAGAACCTGAATCTTACCTATAAGCTATTAGTTCTAAGGATAAAAATAAGTGGATAGAAGCAATGAATGAGGAAATGAATTCCCTTAAGGTAAATCAGACCTGGACCCTAGTTAAGAGACCTAAAGACCATAATTAGTACAATGTAAATGGTTATATAAGATAAAGGAAGGTCAGTTTGAGAATGATCCCCCAAGATACAAGCAAGACTTGTAGCAAAGGGGTTTACTCAAAGGGAAGGGATAGATTATAATGAGATATTTTCTCCTGTGGTCAAATTTAAAACAATTAGGATCATGCTTGCTTTGGTTGCTTGTTTTGATTTAGAACTAGAACAATTGGATGTTAAGACTGCTTTTTTACATGGTGTCTTGGATGAAAAGATTTATATGTATCAGCCTGAAGGTTTTGTTAATGATAAGCTGCCTGATCATGTGTATGTTTGCTGAATAAATCTTTGTATGGACTGAAACAGTCACCTAGGCAATGGTATAAAAGATTTGATGCATTTGTACTGAGTTTAGGATTTGCTAGAAGTAATTTTGATGCTTGCTTTTATTTCACAAATGATGACATTCCTGTGTATATTCTGCTCTATGTGGATGATATGTTTAATTAGCAAAAGCATGCCTAAGTTGTTAGAACTGAAACAGAAATTAAGTGCTGAGTTTGACATGAAGGATTTAGGCAGAGCTAGGAAAATATTAGGGATGGTCATTGATAGATAGATAGAAGTAACATAATTAAAATTGCATCAAAGGCCTTATTTAGAAAAGCTGATTTCTAAGTTTGGAATTTTAATAGCAAACCTGTTTGTGTGCCGGTTCCCCCACATTTCATTGAGTAAGGCTCAATGTCCTAGGACAAAGTTTGAAAAAATTGAGATGGAAAGTGTGCCATATGCAAATGCAATTAGCTCACTTATGTACGCTATGATCAGCACAAGGCCTGATCTATGCTATGCAATTTCATTGCTTAGCAGATACATGCCTAACCCAGGGAAAGATCACTAGTTAGCATTACAATGGGTAATTGCTTATGTGAATAGTACTCTAGATATAGGTTTAAATTTTGGTAAAAGGTCAAATGATATTGAATTGATTGGTTATGTTGATGCTGATTTTGCTAGTGATAGAGATACTAGAAAATCTAATACTGCATATTTCTTTACTTTAGCAAATAACTGTATTTCTTGGAAATCACAATTACAGCCATTAGTTGCATTATCTACGACTGAGTCTGAGTATGTAGCTATCTGTGATGCGTGTAAGGAATCTGTTTGGTTGCAAGGCTTGTTATCTGAGTCAAATATTTGTAAGAATGTTGCTGTGATTTACTCTGACAGCCAATCTGCCATTCATCTTAGTAATGAACGTACTAAGCATGTAGATATTAAGTTTCATTATATAAGAGAACTTATTTCTGCTGGTAAAGTGTTTTTGCGCAAAGTTCCTACTGCTGATAATCCAGCAGACATGGGAACAAAGGTGGTGACTAACCTGAAGTTCAAGCACTGCTTGAAACTATTATTTGTTGAGTGATTGCAGGTACACGAGTGATGAATGAGGATTTCAGTTGTTTGCACTAAGGAGTTTGGCATTGTCTAATATGCTGCTGAAAGTTCTGAAGAAATGGGAAGAAGGGAATGATTTCTGATGAACCAAAGTTGCTGACAGTTGGTGCTGCTGGGATCAAGCTCCAGGTGGAGATTTGTCGGATATTTGGAGCTTGATGGGCCGAGCAAATGATGAAGCCCAATGCCGACAAGGAGCTAGCTCATTGCCAGCTAAGCAGGGAAGACCAATGCACGTTTAAATTGCTGCTGAGTCACGCATTCTGCGTGGCAGTTGCTGACCGTTAGATGGAGATTGTATGGATGGTGGAGATGTGAAGCTGCTGTTCATATAAAAGCATCGCTACATCCTAGGGCATGAAGATTTGGCATCTCTCATAAGCGGCGCAGAGTCTTCTTGGATTAAGGCTTGTGTGTGTTACGGCGTTCTTCTAGATAGCAGGTATATTTCCTAATGTTTCCGGTTGGACTGAGTGTGTAATGTGCTAAGCACAGTAGGATTGCTCAAGAGTTGAGCATCTATTGTAACATTCAGGGAGATTTAGTGAGTGAAAGATTGAGGGCTGAGAGTTGTAGATCTGAGTGAGTTTGTGAGGAATCTTGTACGCAAATGTTGCATCTGGTTCAGGCTGAATTTCCGGGTGATAGTGCTGACAACCGAGCCGCAGGAGCTCAACGTGGATTAACCCCTTCGGAGATATATAACCACGGTATAAATCAGGTGTACTTCGTTCTTATTTGCATTTCATTAAAGTTCTTTAGCTTAGAAAAGATTTGCAGGTTGTTGCTATAGGATTTTAGTATTGTCGGAATCTGGCCGGAATATTATAGGTCCGGTGACATGTCTAGTATAGGATTAGATTACAACATCATCTTTTGTTGTCTGCTTACAAAGTGCGTACAAATACAACTTGGCAATGTGTTCATCGTTTCAGATTCTCGTATTCCAAATTCGCATAGGGAGCTTCTAAGAGACGATAGGTCAATTGTCATTATGATGAATTAATTCAATTTTGGAATGTCATTTTATCCATCTGTTTTGGTGGACTCGTGAACCCTACTTTACATCCATTGATTGCATTATTTCAATGCAACAGATTGTGCGAACACATTAATGAGACATGTGAATTGTGGAGGTTCTAGTGAGGTTTGATTTAAGTTATTCAAGATTTTCATCAACTAGCTTTTATGATTGACTGTAAGTTGTGGAGGTCAACACTTCGCATGTCTGGGATACAACAAGTAGCTCCGCCACAAAAATATCGAAGATACAACACCCAACCATAGCGAGATTGGAAAATAGACGGTCTATCTGTACTCTGTAGTTCTGAGTAATTATGAAAAGAAGTGGTGACTCCATCTTGACTTGCGCAAAAAGGGCGATGATGAGAAAGAGTGGGCACGTTCCATATCTACTATCCAAAGCTTCGAATGGAAAGGTTCAAGGGAATAATAGAAATGAACAAGTTCTCTAAATTATAAGTTATCTATCAAGTTATGACAAAATGCGAAAGGATAATACCGAGATAAGATGTAATGCATGTTTGAATGAAACAATATGTACTTGCTTCATTTAAAACAGTTAAAGACTCTACATTTTTTAGACTGCGAACTTGTGAAATGTCAAAGAAGTTAACTATACTAATCTTAAGATAAGGAAGTCATATGTAGAATAACAATAGGATAATGAAGATGAGATAAGAGGTAGGATTTTAAACAAGATAGATTTTCGAGTTGTTTACTTTCTTTGAATCCCTGTGCTTGTTTACTTGTTTAAAATAAATTTCTATTTCAAGTGCATTAAAAGGATTTTGAAGAAATATGAGCTAAAAGATGCTGAAAGTAAGCTAAATTGAACCAAAAGATCGAACTAGAGGAAACCAAAAATTGGACCACGTGTACTGCCCGCGTGGTAAAGCTGTGAAGTCCTTAGCATCATGTGATCGACCAATTTTGATTGCGCGGCGGGTACTAGATGGCGTTAGCAGGGGCTAGATAAGTAGAAAACAGATCAGGCCTCCTACGAACCCAAATCCTAGGGTTTCCCTGTAAAAATGAACTAGTTTTACATCTAGGTTAGGTTAACCTTGGATCTTATTTTATAATGCTTGCATGAGAATTGTCTTACTATATCCTTCACCATTGAACTCTTCATGTGTGCTTAATGTTTGTTCGAGGACAAACTCTTCATTTGTTTCATTTGTGTCGTTGCTCAACTTTTATATTGTTATTTGATTCATTTATTTGTGGTGAAGAGTTAAAATATCCAGATATAAGATTTAAGGCATTATGGAGAAAAAATGGTTCAAATAAGTGAAGAATTCAACAAAAGCGCATTCTGAACAGCTTGACCTCTGTGCCTTCTATAGCTTGTACAGAACTCGTATGAAGTCCAAATAAGACAAGCTATTTATCATTGGAAAACCGAGTCAATAATCTACAACTATTTACTTACATCAAAGTCATATTTCAGGTTTAGAGGGTCAAAATTGTAATTAAAGATATAACATCAGTTACCTTGGGAACCACGGTATGGTACCGAGGAATCTTATTTCTGCCGAAGCTACTGACCAAAACATGTTTGGTATGGTAACGAGGGAACAAAGGGTACCGACCTCTTTTTAACCTACACTATAAAACATATTTTTCGAGATTTTAGAAAAGGGGGCAGATTTTACGAAAAAAAGGAAAGAGAATCAAAGAGAAGAAGACAACCTCCATACTTAGGAAATATCCAAAGGTGTATTAGATTTTTATTTTCATTGATTAAACTTTGGGTAATTGCGATTTCACTTGAATATACAATCTATGGATTCATTTACTGTGTATTGTGAGTAGTCTCTTGTTTCAAGGTCTAATTGACCTTGTTTGATGTGTATTCAAAACTCTTGTATCAATTTAGATGAGAGTTGGAATGATTTGTTAGATGATTTGCGTTCTTACTCATATTTTAATAATGATGCATGCAAGGTGTTTGATAAAATGCTTGTTCAAACATTAGTTGCTATGCGTTTCATATTGGAAGATAGGGATTTAGAGTGACCGTTTAGTTAGACTATCTAATTGTTTAGTGACTACGAAAGTAGCATTAGAGATTAGAAGAGTAGACTTTTGTTTTATCCGATGTTTCACATTGATCACCATAACAGAATTTCGTGAACAATTTGATTGCATCGAGCAAGTCAACAAATCGAAAGAGCGAGACCTGAACTACATGAAATCAATATTCAAACTTGACGAAATCTTGTTTTGAGTTTCGATTTAATAGTCGACTCTGAATCATTAGACATTTCATCATATTACTCTTATGATCGTTGTTTTGATGCATTAGACTAGGAAAGTTGGACTTTATTGGGCTGTATCTCTTTGATTACTCGTATTATATATCCTCCATATAAAAACCAAATATATTGAATCGTGTTAGCTAGACTTAAGTTAAACCGTATATAGTGCATAAGTTTCAGTTTGCTCCTTGGACGACCCGATATACTTCGGAATCGGATTATAAATTGTTTTTGAATTGCATTGGCATCTCTTACTCACAAACTTTGAGGTACAAATAAGCAAAGTCATGGTGGAGCGTGATCGTTGTTGAGATGGTTGTTGCAGCGGATTATATAAAGAGTGACAGGAGTAAATCATATCTTCAATGATCACGCACCACCACTTTCTCTAATTTACTCTAAACACTTTTCATGGGAGGAAAATCAACAAATATGAACTAGATATGATTAGGTTTTGAGAGGCGCATGTTTCATGATTTTTGATTTCTTAATTCTAATCATAAACTAGTTAATTAATCAAAAAAACAATTAATACAAATTTAAAATCAACTGTAGTCAACATTGTATTTAACGACATATAGGTGACATAACATGGATAAGATAGTTCGATCTAAACGAAATTGGATTGAAGGGTGGTTTTATCAAAAAAAGCTGAAGGGGTCGTTTCGTTAAATTTACCTATTGAATAGATGGTTTTCGGCAAAAAACTCTTTTCTTAATATTAATGAAAGAATAAGATTTGAGGTTAAAGGGTTAGAATCATTTGAGAGATTAAGTTATTGTAAAACGGTGGGACAAATCAGAATCGTCGATTTGATTTAATAAAAGATTGAAATTAAAGTTGGTTTTACTAAATTTGGGGGTTGAGTTAGCAAAAACAAGGGGCGGTTGTATGTGAAGGTTTTCTTGATTTTAAATCTCATCCGTTAGATTACTTTAAATCGACGTATGCCATTGTGTCCTACGATCTCACAAAATATTAATTGTCCTTCTAGACATTTTCTTCAGATTAAATTTAAAATATTTAAATAGTGCAAATTTTAATTTAATAACGCTTACGCTTAACGAAGTACTATTGAATCAAGTGTTGTTGTATATCCAATTTTCATAACAACGTTTAAATAAACGTTGTCATAGAATACCTTTTAACAGTGCCTATTTAATATAAGTGTTGTTATATCTATGAAGTTTTATAGTGTGTAAATAAAAATGTTTTAATACTTACATATTTATTTCGCAGAATTAGAATCAAGGAGGGAAATAATTATTGTAAGATGGAAGGACATAATCTCAGCCGTTGATTTGATTAATCTAATGGTTGAGATTAAAGTTGGTTTTTAATTAAATAGACGGTTGGATTTGCAAAAAACACGGACGGTTGGATTTGACGGTTATTTTTTTGATTAAATCCCATCCGTTAGATTATTAGTTATCAACGATGGAGATTATGTCTCACCGTCTTACATAAAGTTAGATGTCCTCCTATAACTTTTTCATTATTTTGCATTTATTTTCAAAGCGCTGTTATTTTTTAAAAATATTTTAAATCGTATATCTGAAAAACGATGTGAAATCGTTCAATTATATAAAATGCTTCAATAAAATCGCTGTAATATTTTAACTTTTTTCAGCGCTTTTGAAAAATGATATTATATATTCTATTATTTAAAACGTTTATACTTGAAATGAACTGCCATCGTTTGTACAATAACGCTATGATAAATATTAATTTTTTTCAAAATATACAAACTCAATATTCGAACGAATTTAATACTTTAGCAGGATTAAAATAAGTCCGTTAAATATTTTTATATTAGACATCATTTTTTCTAAAAAGGGTGGTTAATTATATATTTTTTAAAATACAAAAACTCAATATTTGAATAAAATTTAGGAATTAATAGCGTTTATAGGCATAACCATTGCAAAATATGCCTTATAACAGCGGCCATTCTAATAACACTGTAGAAATTGTATGTTAAAATCAACTTTCAATCATACTTTTTGACAATTGTCACATCATTTTATTATTAAATGCTATTATATTTCTATTTTAACGTGTTCTTTACAAAAATAATTAAAGTAAAAAAGTTGAAAAGAACAGTTAAAAAATTTCAAATATATTTTCAAACAAGTCGTCTAAACTTCATCATGTGAGATTTTGTCACATGTCATCTCATATCTCTCATGGATCGTTCAAGAAAACTATCACTACTATAATTATAGATGTTATATACAAGTCTGATTGATTACTTGTAATTCTACGACAATTCATAATATTTGGAAAAAAGACATTATTTATAGTTGATCTTTCTTAAATTTATGAAGGTGATAATCTCGAGCAAATGTGTTACATGTCAGTCGTCAAAGGATAGGCGCTAACATGATGGTCGTTACATCACACTCAGTTAATATGTAATAAATAATGACATTAAGAGCATGCAAATTGAACATGCAATATAGAGTTAAATATGCAACATCTATCTTATATATAAAGAGTAAGAGGTTGAATTGACGATTATTTTTGAAGCCACAATTTATATTCTTAATATACCCTTCTTTTACTCTATTATTACGTGGGGAAAGGTTCAAATGAGAACCTATTTTAAAATGAAAACTTAGAACTAATGTGAGCCTTAAGACCTAAGAATTAAATGGTCTGGATTGATGACCTCATTAATTAAATATTAATCATTTTTAATAATAAAAGGGTACACTTGTCATTTCAGATCAATATAGTTAATAAATGGATTGTTTTAAACTGCATAAAAAAATTAGTTTATATAATTTTTTTAACTTTTTAAATTAGTGAATATAAAAAGTGCACCACTAAATACTTTAAAAGTTCATCAATTTTTTTAAAATTATAATAAAAAGTGCATCACTAAATAATTTAAAAGTGCATCAATTTTTTTAAATATAGTAAAAAGTGCATCACTAGAAATTTCAAAAATGCATCAAAATTTAAAAAATTGTAATAATTTTTTTCATATGCACTTTTTTAAAAACTTTTAAAGCACTTTAAAAAATATTTTAATGCACTCTTACAAAAATATTGTAATGCACTTTTTTATAAAAATATTTTAATGCACTTTTACAAAAATATTGTAATGCACTTTTTTATAAAAATAAATTAATGCACTTTCAATAAATCATTAATTATCAATTATAAAAATTGAATTGACAAGTGTGCCCCTCATATTGATTGTTGAAGTAATTACCATATTAATAATGTCATTAATCACATCCATTGAATTGTTTGACCGTATGGTTCACAGTGGTTCTAAGTTTTTATTTTAAATAAGGTTTGTACCGGAACCAAACCCTTATTACGTGAACTATAATTTATAAATAAATATTAGATTTCTGTTACTTTTATAATAACCGTATTATATCAATGATAAATTAAAAGTACTAGTATTAAGAAAGAATAAGGTTCTAAAAGGATGAGTAAGTTTTTGTAAGACAGAAGGAAATCATTTCAACCGTTGATTTACATTAATCCAACAGTTAAATTAATAGCCGTCAATCCTTAACTGGCGCATGTTTTTTGTTAATTCAATATCAAATTAATTAATAATTACTTTTACTCTCAACTGTTCGATTAATAAATCTAACGGTTGATATATTGTCTTTATGTCTCACATAAATTAATTGTCCTTCTAAAACCTAACCCTATTAAAAAATATATTATGCAGTTGAATAAAAAACCCATCAAATTGAACTATATATTAAGAAAAAAATCAACAATGAAATAAGAAGAGATTGAAAATAAAAATCTATAACTTCATTAGGATGATAAAATACAGTCAAATTTATATCCCAGTTGACATTGTTAATTCCCCCAATTGCTTCCATTTAATTCCCCCAATGGCTGTCTTTAAGTGTTATGGTCGTGTTGTTTTAATTAGTGACCAATCGTGATCGGAACAAAACATACAATATTAGAAGTGTGCTCTTGTACAAGATTTCAACCTAGATTAATTAACTGAAATATTGTGACTCTATTATTAGAGTTAGGAGTCGAAGAGGAAGTGTTTTGGAAAATGCAAGAAACTATGATTTCAAAGCTAAAACCATATGCTCATTGATGCATATAATTGATGCATATGCACTCATATAGCTAACTGCGGAAAGAGTTCAGGAGGTCTTTGAAAAATTGGAGCCACAATTGGAGCAACTTGGAGACGAGAATATGAATAAAGCCTTAGACCAAAAAGCGAAACTCCAAGTTTAATTCCATGCGTCTTTAACGAAGATGGAACCTGGATTTCTAGACAATTGTGACTCTTTTGTTAGCGTTAGGAGTTGAAGAGGAAGTGTTTTGGAAAATGCAAGAAACTATAATTTCAAAGATTTTTTCCCAATTTGTGAATGGCAAGTCCCTTATAGGGAACTTGATGGGCTTGGGCCTCCATGATTTTGGGCCAAGCTTGTTGGGCTTGGTTCAATTTGCTGGTTCAACTGGTCCAATCTTTTGGTTCAGTCGGTCCAATTGGCTGGTTTGATCGGTTCAATTTGCTGATTTAATTGATTCAATCTGCTGGTTTGATCGGTCCAAATCTTCTTAATAAAATAATTAATTTGAATATTAATTCAAATAATTACTTTATATATTTTTAATTTTCAGCATAAAAATTAAAATTTTAGTGCCTACACTTGTATGTTTTGATTAGTTACTGGACTTGTATACTTATCTCTCTCAGGAGCGGTTCATGTTGTCTCAAGTTAACAGAACAATCTTTTGTTGAGCAGCTTTTTTGAATAGTGCGGGTATGTAAATTATGGAATTGATCATTCGAAATGCAAAGTATTGTTAGCAAGCTTTTTGTTGTTTCATGGCACCAAAAGTAGTGGAGCTACAAGTGAGGAAAGGTGATCCTTGTATCCATATATCCTCCTAAAGGCATCCCTCCAAGAAACCGCACCATTTCCGACGGCCGCATTATTTCCGAACATCGCACCATTGTCAATAAATCACACCATCTCAGAACATCACACCTTTGTATAGAAATCGCACCATCTTCGGAAATAGTGCGGTTGTCCGGAATAGTGCAATTTCTGGGCAACTGATTTAAAAATATTTATAAATAAATGTTGATGAATGGACATTTTTGGTAGATTCTTTAGCTTCCCAAGTTTAGATTTCATCAGATTTGTTAGGCCCACTAAATCAGATTTTTTAGATTGTTTAGTTACTCACTCATCCCTAATTATTTGTTCTAATTATATTTTTTAAAATACAATATTTTTAAAATGGCTACATGTTACTTTAGTTTTTTAACGATTCATTGCTATAGATGAAATTAATTTATAAAACTCATTGAATTTAACTGATTTTTAACTCATTAATTCATTGCCTTTCTTATCTGTGCATTTGACTCGACCGAGTCATTTGGCACATGACCGAGTCATACGTGACTCGCTCCCAACCCTTCAATACTGGTATCAGCACCATAGTCGCACCATAGTCACTGATATCAGCATGAACCACATGCTCATTGCAGATTGCTCCAAGGTTCTCATTCACCATATTCGTTGAAAATATTCAATTATATTATGCATATACAATTCAATCATAAGCTTGTAATCTAGAGACTACATGATATGGATAATGAATAAATAGTTCAGTTGCACTGTTTATACCGCTTGGATAATGTGTCGTGTCATCTTTTTAGGAGACCCTTTGTCCCATGTCGAGCCATAATCATTATCCATCGCAAAATTCTCAAGTTTATACTAGGGGTCGGCAATGGGCAGGGTCGGGTCGGCCCTAATAAGGGCAGGGCAGGGTGGGCTTTTAGGAGTTTTACCACGCCCGATTGAAGCCTTAGGACAGGGCAGGGTCGGGTCGTCAACTTTTTGATGACCCTTAGGGCCGCCCTAGGGCAGAGTAAAGAAAGGGCCGACCGGGCCGGGCAGGGCTGACCCTAGGGCCGACCCTTCACATTAGGTCTATAATTCAAAAAAAATTAATTTAATATATTAATAAAATTGTAATATATTACTCGTTGAATTTTGAATATTTTTCTATATATAAAATATTATTAGGACTAAATTTAGTAATAGTCTTAAGGGTAAGTTAGGGCCGGGCCAGGGTAGGGTCAAAGGGCTTTTTTATCTCGACCCTTACCCTGCTCTAGGGCTTAAGGGCAGGGCCGAAACCGGGTCGACTTCAGGGTCGGGTAGGGGTCAGGGCCGGGTAGGGTTAGGGCCGCCCTTAGGGCTTTTTGACCTTAGGGTCAAATGATGATACCTAGTCTATACCTAGAGAGTGTGTGAAATGAAACGTAGAAAAGACATGTTTACGTTGATGTGATTGAAGCAAAAAAATAATGAGTAGGTCAATTTCTAGGGTAAGGGTTTAGTAGGCCTATATTTGCATTAGAAACTATGATAGTACTCCTATTATATTTCATGTAATTACAATTATTGTATATTTTAAAATTCAATTAAATTAAAATTAAAAATCAGTTAAATTCAATGAGTATTATAAATTAATTTTATCTATAGCAATGAATCGTTAAAAACTAAAATAACATGTAGCCATTTTTAAAAAATATTGTATTTTAAAAATATAATTAGAACAAATAATTAGGGATGAGTGAGTAACTAATAATCTAAAAAATCTGATTTAGTGGGCCTAACAAATCTGATGAAATCTAACATTGGGAAGCTAAAGAATCTACCAAAAATGTCCATTCATCAACATTTATTTATAAATATTTTTAAATCAGTTACCCAGAAATTGCACTATTCCAGACAACCGCACTATTTCCGAAGATGGTGCGATTTTCTATACAATGGTGTGATGTTCTGAGAATCGCAATCACTTTGATGCTCACTTATATGATTCATGTGGGGCTAACTATATTGAGCTTTGAATCATTGTATGTTGTCTATTATGAATTGTCTAATTTGATTGCATACGTCTATAAAACATCAATCGATTCAGGATTTTTTGTCGGAAACCACCCGCCCAATAGGCCAATATAAGCGAAACCACCCCTCCAACTTTTTTTTAAAAGAACCACCCATTAATTGTAATGGTACTCAATCACGGCGTTGACTGTCGTTAAACTTGTCGTTGACTCATCTGAATTTTAATTAAATGTCAAAGAAATTTTAATTTAATTAATTAATTACTAATAACACATGAAAGAATTTAAATTTTGGAGTCAAATAAAATAAGAAACACATGATAAATTTGGAGAAAACTAAGAATAGAAATTCAAGGAGAAGACCATCATTATTACACATGAAGACTCCTAGATTTTTGAAGATCATAAATTGGAGAAGATGACCAAAAAAAGGAGACTTGTCCATTCTTGGAATATTTTTGAAATCAAGGTGAATTAATTTGCATGGTTTTTAGAAAAATCATAAATATTGGTTTTACCACATGGAGAATTTATTTTTACTTATTTTAGTTATTAGTTTTAGTATAAATACATGTAATTCATATCAAGCAAAAATACAAATCATTCTTTGAGAGAAATTTTTTTTTGTGAGTTTTCTTTCTTGTTATGTGAGATCCTTATTCCTTGTAGTTGTTTTGTTTTCTTCGTGAGAAAACAAGAGTGTTGTGAGATTTATTTCTTTTGAACAAAGTGGTATCAGAGCTAGGTTGGAGGAGATCTAACATTATTGAAACGAGGAGATGGCGAACGGTATGACTCCTTTCCAAGAGTTGCCACCATTACAAATCAATTAAAAAGAAATGGTGAAAAGCTAGAAGATGTGAGAGTGATAGAAAAAATACTCCGATCTTTGGATACTAGCTTTGAGCATATCGTGGTCACCATTGAAGAGACAAAAGAATTGGAAGAAATGACGATTGAAGAACTCCAAGGATCACTACAAGCGTATGAAGAGAAACATGAGAAAAAGCAAGGACTCACGGAACAACTACTCAAATTATAACTCAAAAATAAGGAGGAGAATCAACCAAAAGAAAGAAGTCAAAACAGAGTCAAGAGTAAGCGAGCCCCTTGAACTCATCCACACCAATGTGTGCGGTCCAATCAAACCAAATTCACTCGGTAATAATAATTATTTCCTTCTATTTATTGATGATTTTTCACGAAAAACTTGGATTTATCTTTGAGAAGAAAATCCGAAGTATTTGAAAATTTTAAGAAGTTTAAAGCTTTGGTGGAGAATGAAAGTGGGAGAAAGATCAAAGCGATAAGATCCGATCGAGGTGGAGAGTTTACGTCAAAAGAATTTCTCAAATTCTGTGAAGAAAATAGGAATACGACGATTGATGACGGTTCCTAGATCTCCTCAGCAAAACGGAGTGGCGGAAAGAAAGAATAGAACGATCCTCAACATGGCGCGAAGCATGCTAAAGAGTAAGAAAATGCCTAAGGAGTTTTGGGGAGAAGCGGTAACGTGTGCAGTCTATCTGTTAAATCGATCACCTACAAGAAGTGTTTGGGGAAAGACAGCATAAGAAGCTTGGAGTGGACGGAAACCTGGTATCTCTCACCTGAGAGTATTTGGAAGCATAGCGCATACACACATCCCTGACGAAAGAAGAACAAAACTAGACGATAAAAGTGAGAGTTTCATCTTTATCGGATACGATGCTAACTCAAAAGGATACAAGCTTTACAAACCAAAAAGTAAGAAGGTATTAATTAGTCGAGATGTAATATTCGATGAAGATAGAGAATGGAGCTTCACTAAGGAACTTGGTGAGTTTACTTTCTTCCCTCAATTTGAAGAAAACGATAATGGAGAGCAACTAGTCCCATCACAAGAAGAACAAGTAACTCCACCCACTTCACCAACTACAACAACACAAAGAGAGAGATCACCATTTGAAGATGAAAGAAATGCACCACGCACACGAAACCTAGCGGATCTATATGAATGTGACTGAACGTCAAGATAATCTTACACTTTCCTGTCTCTTTGCTGAGTGTGAACCACTGAGCTATAAAGAGGCTGCACAAGAAAAGAAATGGAGAGATGCAATGGATGAGGAAATAAAAGCTATCCAGAAGAATAACACATGGAACTAAGCTCACTTCCCAAAGGACATAAGGCTATAGACGTCAAATGGGTGTACAAAGTAAAACAAAATGCAAGTGGAGAAGTAGAAAAATATAAGGCGAGATTGGTGGCAAAAGGATACAGTCAAAAGGAAGGAATCGATTATAACGAGGTATTTGCTCCAGTTGCTAGAGTAGAAACAATTCGACTAATCATCTCTCTTGCAGCTCAAAACAAGTGGAAGATACATCAAGTGGATGTGAAGTCAGCATTTCTAAACGGAGTCTTGGAAGAAGAAGTATACATCCATCAACCACCAGGCTACGAAGTCAAAGGAAGTGAAGACAAGGTATTAAAGTTAAACAAGGCTCTTTACGGATTAAAGCAAGCAAGCCGAGAACGTGGAATAGCCGAATTGACAAACACTTCCAGGAGAACGGTTTCAAGAAATGTCCTTATGAGCATGCACTATATATTAAGAAAGAAGGTGAAGATGTGCTTATTATGTGCTTATATGTGGATGACTTAATTTTCACAAGAACCAACAAAAGTATGTTTAAAGATTTTAAGGAGGTAATGAGTTAAGGAGTTCGAGATGACAGATTTGGGACTAATGTCTTATTATCTTGGGATTGAAGTTAAACAACAAGACAATGAAATCTTTATCACACAAGAGAGCTATACGAACGAAATTTTGAAAAAGTTTAAAATGGAAAATTCCAAACCAATAAGCACACCGATGGAAACTAGAGTCAAGCTAACTAAATTTGAAGAAGGAGAAAGAGTAGACTCAACACTATTTAAAAGCTTAGTAGGAAGCTTGCACTATCTAACATGCACACGACCAGATATTCTTCATGCAGTTGGATTAATTAGTCGATATATGGAATATCCAACAACCACCCATTTCAAAGCTGCTAAGAGGATTCTTCGATATCTCAAAGGTACAACTAATTATGGATTATTTTATTCCATTTCTGATGAATACAAACTTGTTGGATATAGTGACAGCGATTGGGGTGGAGACATAGACAACCGATGAAGTACTACCGGTTATGTATTTTTCATGGGAAATACTGCTTTCACTTGGGCGTCAAAGAAACAACCAATCGTAACATTATCAACATGTGAAGCAGAATATGTGGCAGCTAATTCATGTGTTTGTCACACAATTTGGCTAAGAAATCTTTTAAAGGAGATTGGAGTGATACAAGAAGAACCGACAAAATATGTGTAGACAATAAGTCAGCAATTGCCTTAGCAAAGAATCTAGTGTTCCATGATCGAAGCAAACACATTGACGTTCGTTATCACTATATACGAGAGTGTGTTGCAAGAAAGGATGTACAAGTTGACTATGTGAAGTCACAAGATCAAGTTGCTGATATTTTCACCAAACCATTGGCGAGTGAAAGTTTTGCAAGACTAAGGAGTTTACTTGGAGTAAAGAGATCAAGTTTAAGGGGGTGTGTTGAAAAATAAACTTGATCAAATACAATGGAGTCAAGAATAATTAAGTGTCAAGATCACAAATAACACATGAAAGAATTCAAATTTTGGAGTCAAATAAAATAAGAAACACATGATGAATTTGGAGAAAACTAAGAATAGAAATTCAAGGAGAAGACCGTCATTATTACACATGAAGACTCCTAGATTTTTGAAGATCATAAATTGGAGAAGATGACCAAAGAAAGGAGACTTGTTCATTCTTGGAATATTTTTGAAATCATGGTGAATTAATTTGCATGGTTTTTAGAAAAATCATAAATATTGGTTTTACCACATGGAGAATTTATTTGTACTTATTTTAGTTATTAGTTTTAGTATAAATAGGTGACCACCACATGTAATTCATATCAAGCAAAAATACAAATCATTCTTTGAGAGAAAATTTTTTTGTGAGTTTTCTTCCTCCTTGAAAGTTTGTTTTGTGAGATCCTTATTCTTTGTAGTTGTTTTGTTTTCTTCGTGAGAAAACAAGAGTGTTGTGAGATTTATTTCCTTTCAACAATTTAATTAAAATTCAGATGAGTCAACGACGGGTTTAGTGATAGTCAACGCCGGAATAGTGCAAGGGGTGTCATGTTTGAGTACCGTTCCAATTAAGGGGTGGTTATTTAAAAAAAAAGTTGAAGGGGAGGTTTGTCTCAAATTGCCCTATTGGAAGGGTGGTTTTCGGTAAAAAACCCTTCGATTCATCTTTATTTGATAATTCAATTTTTGATGTTGTGGAAGCCTTAGGGGAATCACAAATGCGAAATTCAAAGATAAATTTTTCTCCACCCTTATCGTTGAGATAACTCAGTTTGTTTTATTGATCAAAAGATAAAGATAACCTGATAGGTAAAGAACATTATATAAGAAAAGATATTACAAAGTTTTCCAAATCTAAAGATAAACCCAGAATCTTGAAATTCTTCCTACATCAAATTTACTTAAGGAGCCTTTAAGAAATAATAAGTCATGTTGTCATGGTGATGAATTTGTTGAAAAAATTGATTCAATTTGATGTGTAGAAAATAGATGATTCAATGCCACTAAACGACGTAGTTTTGTGACGAATAAATTGAATATCTATTAACACAAAACGATATAGTTTTTGCGTTAGTCAGTAGTAAAATTGGGCTTGTAGAAACCCAATTCTAATGATTTTCGTTCTCTGGATTGAGTTGAAAAAATCAGACAGCTGCTCGGGCAGTTCCAACCACAAGGAGTGAGTGGTTCTTGAGTGCGGCGGTTTGTGAAGTGGCTGCTCTCAAAACGAAGGAAAGACCCTTCTTCAGTTGATTAAATTAAGAGAATAAATTGACTTAATCTCTCCTTCCTCACAACGGTGCAGTGAACGAAGGTTCGTTTGTTGTATCATGGGAGTTCGATTGTCATTCCACACCCAACAACATCAAACGAGGGCATTTTGTTTTAAATAAATTGCCGAGCAAACCTTATAACCACAACCTTTGTTTGAAGTTAACTCGTATTGCATGTACTGTCTGTCCATAACTTCGCAATTCAAAGCGCATAACCTGGTTGATTGGTGTTGCTGATGTGACAGGTATCATCATTTAGTTATAATCTTAATACTTGATGTTGATTTGATGGATTTCATATAATTGTTGCATGTTTGTTGGATGAATATTTTGTGTCTTAAATTCTGTAATATGTTCTAATTTAGAATTTAATCTACGTGTTTGTTAGTATATGTGAATTGTATCGTCGCTGTTCATCTGTTAGTGAATCTGCATGATTCAACTTGTCTATGCAGTAGCTACAACTTATATATTTTAAAGCATGAATTCCAGTTGATCATTGTTATAATAAATCATATTCCACAAAACCACATGTATATTTTAATAGTACATTCGACCACATTTATAATTAATAATGTTAACAAAGAATCATCTAAATTAACGGAGAAGTGGTTAAATGGTAACCGAAGTGATTATAAAGCTGGTGAATTAAGTAAATACTCATTTATTATAGAGGTGATACATTGTAATAAAAATATTATTATTCTATTAAAATTTAAATATATTTAACAAAATATTTGAGGGAACAGTGATAAGTGATTATTTAGGAACGTCAAACGTTATACGGGTGGTCGAATGTAATATTACAATAAACAGGAGGTTTTTCGAAAAAATTCTTATTATAAATGCGGTCAATGGAATTAATCCTATTTTAATAGTAGGTTCTTGAATTTGTGTATTTATGAGTGTGATGGATGCCTACAGACTGTTTGTATTTTAGTGTTTGCTAGAAATAGATTTATGTTAGTTGGTTTCATAATTTTCACGCTCAATTATATTGCAGTTCAATTCATATTTAGTTTGTGTTTATAATCTACATATTTCTGTCTAGAGTAGGGATCAGGTGAAAAGCACATTTAGGTTATAAAATACAAACAGACTGAATCGTTAAATAATCAGATCGGACGGTTATTAATTCGGGGGTCGAAATACAATTAAATGAAAAATTAAATATGACATTATTATTTCAAAAACTCAGAAAGGGTAAATTAGTCCCAAAAAATACCAAAGAATCAGGCAGTTTTGATCTTTGTTTCCGAAAATCTCGCTCCCCGTATCTTTGAACACAAATTAGGAGTAGGTGTCAATTAAAACTCTAGGCTTAGTATATTTGCAGCGAATGCAAAGCATAAAGTGTGGTTGAAACCCACTTCGGAGATCTCGCTTTTGTATGGGAATCAGTGTTGAAAGGTGGGTTAGGAAGGATTACTGAAGGGATTGTAGCTAGGAATGGTGTTGTGGTGTTTAGTATGTCGGATGTGCCGTTAGGGTTTGGGATTGCGGCTAAGTCAATTGGAGATTGTAGGAAGATGGATCCTATTGCTCCCCGTATCTTTGTTTTCGGTTTTGAACAAAAACCTACCCACACACCACACTTCTCAAACTTCATGAGATCCTAATGGGATTTGGCTTGCATATTGCAGGTTAATTAAATTAAAACATTAGAACTATGGACCAACTATTAGAACAAAGGTTCAACATTTGATGCCGTATGATTCATGAATCATAAGGTATCATATAATGAATCATAAATGTTGTATGCAACGGTTCATGATTTGACCCCGCATGATTCTTGAATCATACTATGATTCAAGATTTGCCACAATATGATTCATTATTTGTTATGCTATGATTCATGATTTGCCATGATATGATTCATGCTCTGCTATGCTATGATTCATAATTTGCTATGCTATGATTCATGATTTGCTATAATATGATTCATGGGTCATACACTATTACAAACTTAAATTGCACAAATTTTGGCCTTATCCCTCACAACTGACGACCATACTGTATAACATAATGTAACTTTGAATTATATCATCTAGTCATGATTTGCTCCGATATGATTCATGACCGACATGATTCATTATTTTCTATCATATGATTTCATGAATCACATCCTACCAAATCATGAATCATATTATATAGCAGAAAGTGGTTGGTATTATAAATCACTAATTGAATACTTGAAATTGATAGGAAAAATGTTTAATAATTTTTTCATGTAACTTTAAAAAAAACCACTTTCACATCAAAAAATTGAATGTAGATTTTCCATATCATAAAATTAATGTCGGTTCCTTAAAATAAGGGATTGATATTAATGAGTATATTTGAAAAATATATTATGCATTGTATTTCCATTATTGCCCTTTTGTATTTTTTGTATTAATTAATATTCTTTAATTATAATTGTTGATTGAAATCTAATGGGTGGTTTAGATTTGTTTGCATTTTATAACCAAATTAGCACTTTTCATTTGATCCATTCTCTTCTGTCTAATCATGTCATATATATTCCAACAATCTTAAAGTCAAATTTTTCGTTCCTCGTATCTGACAGTGACAGGTTTGTGATTGTTTACTTGAAAAACTCATTTTAAACATTTAGCTTGTTTGTTACATCATATTTAATTAAAATTTATGAATAATGACATTAAAGGCATGAAAATAAAGTTATACGAATATAAAATATGCAGTTGACATTTATATATTACGAAAAAAATATATGTAATGAAATAAGAAGACATTGAATAAAAAAACCAAAACTTCATTACGATGCTCAAAATAAGTACTTTGTAATAACATGCAAATTTTCAATACATAAAACATACATGTCGTATTTTTACACAAAAATTGTTGGTAAATAATTCATTTTTAGTTTACATTTATTATGTTTATTTTAATTTTGTAATCAAATCAAGTCTTCCAAAATTTAAACATTTCATAAAAGTAAGGTTGGTATGTTCCGGTTGTCCAATCCATCATATATGGATTATCCTTTTTTATTTGCCACCAACATTTTCCATTGCATTCTTTCTCTTGAAATAATTCATTATAAGCTATGAAATGCTTATCTTGTATATCCCATTTCACCTCACACACGACAACTTTATCTTTCAAAAGGAATGTATTGACATTGAACTTCCAACTTTCTTCAAACTGAAGCAATTTAGTTCCATACTTATGATTTGAGTTCGCATCAAAACAATTAACTATAAGGTCAGTCCTTGGTACTAATAAATTTGTTAGTTTCAGTTCAACGGCCTCAAAGGGGGACACCAAGTTTGAGCTTACAAAAAAAATAAAGCAAAGTCTCAAATTCGACCTACTATCCATTATAATGTTTACTATGTAGCTTGAGATATTTGAGAATCTAAACTGTTTATAAAGTTGTGTAGATAGTTTTATTAATATTAAACATGTTGAAAGCAAAAAAGTTATGAAAATTTTGTTGGAAATAGTATAAATGTTTTTTTCGTTTTGAAATGTGTTTATTTTTATTTGCTACAACTTCCAAGGTCAATTATTTATTGCCCGTAAAGTATATTGATTGAGGTCTGAATAAAAACCAAAACATATTTTTCATTAAAAGTACAAATTACATGAGATTAGTGTGACTAAAATCAAGAGTAATTGTCGATCTCGCGCACAATTGACTCTCAAAACAACATTGATATAGTTACTAACATCCTAGGGTTCAATCTTCATCAAATCATAGGAAGTAATTCACTTTGAGACACTTAGGCATTTCGTCAAACATTTAACATGCATCATTATGAACAAGTAACAACAACAATTAGGATTCAACTAATATGTAATTCAAATGCTTAGAAAGAGTATACAAACATCATCCATATCCTAGGGGATCCATATGATCCCCAATCACATGAACAACTACACAAACATAGTAACATATGTAATGAAAACATAAAGGAAGAACATGATAACAAAAGTAAATATAGAAATGCTTAGAGATTGTTGATCTTCAAGCCTTCATCTTCACTTCCTCTAATCTATGATCCCTTGGATATCTTAAGGTTTATGAGTATTTGAACTTCCAAGGATCCCTCCAAAAACTGGTTGAGAAATCTATTTATACTAATGAGCAAAATCTGCCTTTTTGGACTTGCTCGGGAATGTAAAAAGTTGCTCGGGAGAGCGAATTTCTTGCTGTCTTTGGGCTGCTCGGGAGCCAATGAATTTACATAATCTATATAGCCCTCTTTCTTCATTTTCTTCCTCCTTATTTGATAGAAGCTCCTCTTGAACATTTGATATGCTAGCTTGTTGTGCTAGTTGTCTTTCAAGCTCCAAGGTGTACTCATATAGTTCACTGAATCTTTGTTGCATGTTGATTATCCTTTTGGAATTGAGCTTGATTGGCCACCATTTTTCAATTAATGCAAGAAGAGCGATTTCTTCTTGGCTTCAACTATGTTGATCTTGTGGTGGCACTTCCTCATCATAGTTGTAAGGTGAATAGGGTGGATGGTAGTCTTCATACTCTTCATGGGAGCTTATATTCCTATAAGCATAGAATTCCATTTGAAGAACATATTCATCTTCTTCATTACATCCCATGTAGCCCATGTCTTCATGATAATCTCCATAAGTATTTCTTTGATCATATGGACATGAGTACTCATCATGGCCAAAGTTATGGCAAATCTCACACTCCCTTTGTGAATTCCATATTATATATAGTAGGGGAATGGTGTAAGGTCTCAAGTAAATGAAGGCGGTTAAGGGAGATGGTTGATGTAGAAACTTGATTTTGTGCTCTTCTTGCTTTAAGTCTCGCCGACTTTCAATTCACCTATCAAGCAATCAAGAGAAAGCAAGGTAGGTAAAGAATATCACAAAACAAGCAAGATATCACACAAACAAGCAATTACAAAAACTAAAAAGAAAATAAAATGAATTAAGCAAACTAAAGTAAAACTAAACTATAAACTATCTAAGAACTCTTTCCCGGCAACGGCAACATTTTGACATGCAATTTAGGGTAGTATTCGAGAGAACACTTATCCTAGTCAAGCATCAAACACATTTATAAATCGAGTGACCTCGACTCGAACCTAAGAGAAGATGTGGTAGTTTACTAGTTAAGAATTACTTAAACTTACCTAACATAAAAGGTTTGGGGGAATGTAAATTAAGGTATGATTGGTATTAATAACAAATAAAGAAAGTTGATCAAGGACTTCTATTTCACCCTAGGACATAGGAGAGTTAACACACTCAATTTCCTAGCACAAATCACAATTAGTTTAAATTCTTATGGCTACGCATCATCCTTCCAAGTTCAACTTTCATTCCATCTTTGAAGATTATATGACGCGCTAAAAGGTTTCAATTCTCAAGTTTTCACTCTATTGGATGGCACTTAAACTCAACACCAAATCTAGCCTATCACTAGGAGAAATTGTCGTTCTCGCGCAAAATTTACACTCAAAGCAACATTAATATAGTTACTATCATCGTAGGGTTCAATCATCATCAAATCATAGGAAGTTAATTCACTTTGACACACTTAGGGATTTCGTCAACACTTAATATGCATCATTATGAACAAGTAACTACAAAAATTAAGATTCAACTAATATGTAATTCAAACGCTTAGAAAGAGTATACAAAAATCATTCAAATCCTAGGGGATCCATATGATCCCCAATCACATGAACAACTACTCAAATATAGTAACAAATGTAATCAAAACATAAAGGAAGAACATGATAACAAAAGTAAAGATAGAAATGCTTAGGAGATTGTTGATCTTCAAGCCTTCATCTTCACTTCCTCTACTCTATGATCTCTTGGATATCTTAAGGTGTATGAGTATTTGAACTTCCAAGGATCCCTCCAAAAATGGTTAAGAAATCTATTTATACTAATGAGCAAAATCTGCCCTTTCAGACTTGCTCGGGAGTGTAAAAAGTTGTACGGGAGAGCAAATTTCTTGCTGTCTTTGGGCTGCTCAGGAGAGTAAAATAGTTTCTCGTGGAGCAAGTTTTTACTCGGGAGAGTAAAAACTCAGAGATAGAAATGTCATGTTTCTTCCTAAGGGGGAAATTTTGCTTAGGAGAGCACAATTTCTACTCGGCAGAGGAAGATTCTTTTGAGTCTAATTGTATCAAAATTGATACATTACTCGGCGTAGCAAACTTTACTCGGGAGAGCAAACCTCTTTGGCTCTTGTTGTGCACTTTAAGCCTCGATTTTAGTGACTTTAGTGAGACGGGGGGACTTAATCTCAAATGTTGGTTTAAATTAATCTATAGGTTGGGATTAAATTGATGTTTAATTAATATTTAAATTAATTAGCGAAAAACACGAGACGGTTGGAGAGTGACAGTTTCTATTTAAACCGTTGGATTGATAGAAATCAACGGTTGAGATGATATCCTTCCATTTCACATGAACATTATTGTTCTTCTTGAACCTTTTATATATATAGGGGAAGTATCATGTGGAACCCCCTCTTTCCATGGATCCATGGATCCCCCTTTATCACCGTTGATTGCATTTTTTGTGTGCACCAGATTGTGCCACGTGTTTGCATTTTTGAAATGCACGTGTGAGTTGCACATGACAAATGCACACGTGAGTTGCACATGCTCATTAATGCGCTGGCACAATCTGGTGCGTCCAAAATGCAAACAGTAAATGCAATCAACGAATGCAAAGAGGGATCCATGGATCCATGAAAAGGTGGGCGTTCCACATGATACTTTCCCTATATATATATGTAGAGAGAGAGAGGGAGAGAGGAAAGTTCAAAAAGAACATGTAAATATATATAAAGCCATGAGACACTATCTCGATCGTTGATTACTAAAAATTCAACGGATGAGATTCAATTTTAAATAAAACCACCAAACTCAACCGCTATGGTTATTTGCAAATCCAACCGCCAATTTATTAAAAACCAAATTTAATGACGGATTTCTATTCATCCAACGTTTGATATTGATAACCGTCAAATCTCAACCCCCGTGTATTTTGTAAATTTAACCATATATTTTAACTAAAATCAATTTACTCTCTACGTTTAGATTAATCAAATCAACGGTTGATATGATGTTCATATGTCTTATATAGGTTTAAGTTCGAGAGACATGTAATTTTTATGGAGAGACGTCATCTCAACCATTGATTTGATTGATCTAGCTATTGAGATTAAAGGTGGTTTTTAAATAAATTAGGCGGTTCGATTTGCAAAATGCAGGGGTGGTGATTGAGAATGACGATAATATCAAATGTTAGATTAATAGAAATTAATTAACTGTCGGGATGATGTCTCTCCGTCTTACAAAACATTGAATGTCCTTTTCGAACTCATTCCTATTTATATATATATAGGGATAGGGTCGAGGGAGAAAATAATTTTTTGAATCTCAACCTATGATTTAATTAATCTGATAAATGAGATTAAGTTGATTTTTATTTAAATTGAGCGATTTGATTTGCAAAAAACACGGACGGTTGGATTTGATGGTATATTTAGGTTAAATTTCATTTGTCGATTATTAGTAATCAACGATCGAGATTGTGTCTCACCGTCTCACAAATATTTATACGTCCTTCTTGAACTTTCCCATATATATAGGAAGAAGTTCTGCATGGACATTGACGTGTGCAGTATAGATGAATAAACATTCCACCACGCAACTCAAAAGAATTTATAGAACTAGGGGTGACCTAGTGTCGAACCCAAGGGAACAGTGGAATCAAGTTATATTTCAAACTCGATTACTAGCTTTTTAATTCTTTAGTTTCAATTACTAGCTTTAACTTTAGTTCTTAAGCGTCTTGTTTATTCAGAAGGCAGTGTTCAAAAGCAGTGATTAAAAGGCAATATTAAAGAGGCAATGTTTCAAGAAAAGGTTTGTTATCAATTATCAAGGACTATGAAAAGATTTCGTTATCAAATATTAAAAACTATGACAAGGATGAGAATCCTCTACTAATACTTATAATTTCACTCAAACAAGATATATAAACCCTCACTCCCGTGTTAGATTTATATTATAGTTATGAATTTCCTTCTCGATGACAATTTAATATAGAACGTATAGTTATATGATAATATAAATCCTCACTCCCGTGTTAGACTTATATTATAGAATTTAGACTGAGTAGCATTAGCATACGAATCCTCACTCCCGTGTTAGATTCGCACGTAAACATCTACTCGACTAGCTTCATTCCTCCCGGTGTTTTCACTAATCTGTCCAAATACGCTTATTAATACATTCATGCACCAAATATACTCGCTGCTCCCGCTTTGCTAATATACTCGATCTAATAGTTGTATTGATTCTAAAATATTCTAAGTTCACCTCCCGGTCCTTCCCTAGATATACTACTCCGACCTACACTTCTAGATGTTTTGTCAGGACACCTATTTCATGAAGATTAAGCTCGGGTATGATTCAACACACGCAATTATCATACAAGAATTGATTCATATAAATTAAATAATCATGTTCAAGTTATTCATAAGCACTAGAGATTCATCAAATCCTCATCATAAAGAGAACTACTCACTCATCTCGAGTGATAAAGCAAACATGATTCAAACAATTAAAAGTAAAACGATTGTAAATAAAACAAGAGTAAAGTTTAGAAATTCTCAGTGATTGATGATCCACGGTCGAGCTCCAAAGCTGCTGCTATCTCCTCGGTATCTCGAGTACAAAATCTGGTTGTATAAACTTCAATAATTCAATCAATCCTCCGAACTCTCTCGGGTATATCTTCTTCTTCACTTGGTTTACTCGACTATGATCAATCACTTTATTCAGCCCCCGTAGGTAGCTCGGGCAGCAGCAGCCAACTTTCTTCAAATGTCTTGTGATGCTTATATAGTGATCAATCAAAGGGCTCGAGTGACTTGAGAAGTCTAGCTTTAACTCCCTTCATAAATGGCCGAGTAAATGTAGAGTTCTTCCTTATCTTCATGCATTTAACCCTCGAGTGAGTGAAAGGTTTGGCTTATCTTCTTGTCATAAATCTTGTATTAAATCACTCGAGTTAATGTAGATAATCCACACGAAGGGTCTTGGTCACGTGACAACTTGCTCGAGCAGTGTATTTACTCGGTCGAGTAACTTAGGTCTTCAGCTGTTTTTGCTCGAGTAAGGTACTTTAGTGCACTCGGTCTAAGAATTGCAGAAATGCTTCCAATTACGTCTGATTTAGGCCGAATTCACGTGCTTTTCCTCATATTTCCATTTATGCTCCTTCGTAAAGTGTAAACCGTGCTTTTGACCTGAAACATCAATCAAAGTATCAAAAGTAATATATTTTACATTCAAATCATATGAAATAAGCATGAAAGTAGGGGCTTAAAATAGACATTTCTAACACTCATCAGACATCTTATTTTATTTAAGACGGTGAGACATAATATTGATTACTTATAATCTAACAAATGAGATTTAACCCAAAAAATAACCGTCAAATCCAACCGCCTGTGTTTCTTGCAAATCCAACCGCCAATTCAATTACAAATCGTTAATCTCAATCGATAGATTAATCAAATAGATGGGTGAGATTATGTCCTTTCGTCTTACAATAGTTATTTGTCCTGCTCGATCCTAACCCTATCTCTCGCTATATATATATAGAGAGATTGTATCATGTGGAACCCCCTCCTTTTCATGGATCCATGGATCCCCCTTTGGAGTCGTTGATTGCATTTTCTGTTTGCATTTTGGACGCACCAGATTGTGCCAGCGCATTAATGAGCATGTGCAACTCACGTGTGCATTTCAAAAATGCAAACACGTGCCACAATCTGGTGCGCCCAAAATGCAAATAGAAAATGCAATCAACGGCTGCAAAGGGGGATCCATGGATCCATGAAAAGGGGGGGTTCCACATGATACAACCTCTATATATATATGTGCAATATATATGTATAGGGTAAAGTTCTAGGAGGATGATTAACTTTTCGTAAGACGGTAGGACACAATCTCGATCGTTCATTAATTATAATCTAACGGTTGATATTTAACGTAAAATAATTGTTAAATCCAATCGCCCCGTGTCTTTCGCAAATCCGACCGCCTAGTTTAATTAAAACTCAACTTTAATCTCAATCGTCGTTTTATTAAAATCAATGGCTCAAATTTTGTCTTCTTATCTTACATATATATCATGTCTCACATGATCTCAACCCTATATGTATATATATGCAGAGGTTGTATCATGTGGATCCATCTTTTTTGGTGGACTCTTGAATCCCAATTTGCATTCGTTGATGGTTGGGATTGCACCAAGTCATTGGATTTGTCTTGTGCATGTCACGAGCAAACATGTGCAACTCAAATGTCTCATTAATGAGTTGACACAATCTCGCACATTGATAAAATGCATTCAACGAAGGCAAAATGGGATTCACGAATTCACCAAAAAAAATGGTTCCACATGATACAATCTCTATACATTAACAAAAGACACATCAAAATCCGACATCAAAGTTTAGGAAATATTTTATTATAAAAATAATTAATTACTTTTGAGAAATAAGAGCGCCTTAAACATAATTTTTATTAAGTAGTCGGCATTTCATTGAATTTTGATGCACACGAATTTGTAGAAATTTTGTACAATCACATTTATTCCTGACTTTGTTTAGAAAAATCATGTGTTTTGTCCCATAAATGACAAATATGTTTTAAATTGTTTTGCTTATACGTAGGATTTAATTTGTGTAATTTCAAGGATAATAAATAATTAAATTTGGAAGTTGAAGCAATTATGAATCAACACTTTTTGTAAAATAAACGAGTATTATATCATTTTTCAATATAATGTTCATAATCTATATCATTTTCAACATCTATAATACTATAAAACAATACGTACATTTGAATTTTTTAAGATTCATAAAAACATTACAATGAATATTAAGATACATTTGATACTTAGCCTATTTTTTCTTATAGGCGCAAATTTTATGCTACCCTCCGAATGCGTCCA
This sequence comes from Sedum album, assembly GCA_006409495.1. Classification (NCBI taxonomy): domain Eukaryota; kingdom Viridiplantae; phylum Streptophyta; class Magnoliopsida; order Saxifragales; family Crassulaceae; genus Sedum; species Sedum album. Next base: position 31,891 of record QZGG01001591.1, read on the forward strand.
AGTAAATGTGACAAATATGCTAGAGCCTGATACAGACCTTAGAATTCATTGCTATGATATTATATCCAATCATGAATATGGTATCAAAGTGCTACAATTCAAACAGTACTGGAAGTTCAATGTCCGTAATTTCTTTTGGAGACGTAACATGGTAAAGTGTGATGTGCAATGGGGTGCAGAAGATACATATTTTGATGCTTATGATAGTAAAATTAATAGAAAGAATGCCGTAAAGGATGTTGGTGGCTTATCAAGAAGGACCGTCCATATATTATGGACTGGAGTTATAGGGCATATCGCCCCCGCTTATACTATACACTTGATTAAGCTTTTGAATGCTTAATGGAATTACTAATTTAAAATAAAAATAAATAAAGTTGTATCATAACTTTTTGTTATTCCAAAATTCTTGTTATGTGCTCGCTGATTGAGCAACCTCGAATTTTTTGTTATTCCATATATTATTTTGATAAACACTGTCGACATGTGATCCAGTGTTCTAAAGTACTTAATGAAGTGTCAAATTTTCCTGAAATTCGTCATTATCGATTTCATGCTCCCGTGGTGACCACAAGATATAGCTCCTCATACTTTTGAAATTGAATTTTCGAATTTTACAGCTGCAGGTTTTATATTATGTAAAACTGAGTTTCAGTAATATTAGTTGACAAGGTAATGTTCATGTAAGACATTAATTTATCGTAAGACGAACGGACAGAATGTGAACCGTTGGTTTGATTAATCTAACAGTTGAGAATAAAATAGTTTTAATAAAGTTGGCGGTTGAATTTGGAGTTTTTTACTTTTTATATCATCCATTGAATAATTAAAAATCAATAGTCAATATCATGTCATACGATCTCACAAGTATTTGATTGTCATTCTAAATTTTTTATCTTTGGTTGACATACTAAGCTTTTGAAATATCAAAAAGGGTCTGCATTAGCAACTGATTTTTTTCAGATGCGTTGTATTTAAGGACCGAAATGAACTCATAAAAAACAACATATTGCAAGTACTGCGTAGGTATAAATTATACATCCACTATTAAAATAAAAAACTTGGTTCTGAAAATTACTGAGTTCCAGGAACTTAATAATCTTTATTAGTTAAAACTCGATGTATGTCCTGTTTCATAGAAAATTTCTTGATCCTGGAGGTTAGGTGAATGGATCTGAATACAGCTATTGTCTGCCAATGTCCATCTTACTCGGTTTTTCCGCTTTACCGGCAATTTTTTTAAAATGTCAAGGAACTAAATGACAGAAGATCAGAAACGTCAGGCTATCAGATTAAGGGTCGAGTTCTTTTACGACCAAATGCACCCGTGTAAATTGAGTTTTCAACTATTTGCATTTTTACTTAATTATATGCACATTCGAATGTACATTTGTGCAAATGCTAAAAAATAAAAATTCGTGCACTAAAAGATAAAATCTCAAAATTGCAACAAATGGAGATCGTAGAATTCGTTTGCTCGCAAACTAACTCTACTCATTAGATTAATAATAAGAGTAAGTATAACGAGATGTTTGCAAGTGCATTTTTCAATATTGAATAATTTATTCAACCCAGCTTGAACTTTGGCATAACTTACATGACACAGATGTATTCAAGCTCGTAAAAGTAGGGTGTTGAACAATTATTTCAGAAGGTAAAGAAACACAAATGACTCAATCCGATAAGAGGAATGTTCAAGGGCACTTGGGACCTCCTTCCTTGGTTTTCCAGTTGTTGTAGCAAGGACATTCTTCCTTGTGGCCGTAAGTTCCTGATGGCACGCACAAACAAACTAGACAACACTTGTTGCAGAAAAACAAGCATGGTTTCCTATGTGACGTAGCTGAGCATCGGCGGTTACACTCCGGTGCACATTCTGTTACAAAGATAAAAAATGTATATGGTTAACTTTTACGCAGGAAAATGTTTTGTCAGAGTAGTATAAATCAAAAAAGTGGATGCTTACGCGCAGGTGTAAGTGATCCTTCTCCTCCGGCCTGTTTCATTGCCATAAACAAAAGAGGTAATCAACATCAAGTGAAGAAAAGAACTTTATTGAAGATATTATATCGAATTGAAAGTATTTTACGTAGGATTTCAAAAAGTTATAGAGAAAATTACACACCTTTGAGATGTTGATCAAGGATGATGAGCAAAATAAAAATAGAAGACCAAGTGAGTAAAACATTGCTGAGGAGGACATATTCTTAAGCCTTTGAGTAGAAACTATCACAGAACGAATTCTTACAATGAAATATGAATATGTTCCTTGAACATTCGGAATATTTATAGGAGGTGAAGACACTACAAACAATATTAACCAAGTCCTGGAAAAATGTTCCATTTACACATTTTACATTCGGAATACTTAAAATTTGTAATCACATTGTTCTCAATTATAATATTTGAAAGAGGGACGAGTTCTAGAGATATATTAAGTATATGTGAGACAAAATGAATTAATCTCAGACGTTGATTTGATAATCAACGGGTGAGATTAAAGTTGGTTTTTATTAAATGGGAAGTTGGATTTGCCAAAAACATTAGCGGTTGATTTTAAGGGTTTTATTTAGGATAAAATTTCAAACGTAGGATTATTAATAATCAACTATTGACATCATGTCTCATAGTCTCACATATACTTTGATGTTATTCTTGAACTTTATACATTTGAAAGATAAACATTAAAGAGAAATGTAAAATACTCTTACCATCACACATTCCAAAAAATTATGGGGAAATCAAGTTTATATATTTGTTTGAAAAGAGAATTTAATAATATTAATAAACAATTAGTCAATTATAGAAATAATTTAAGAGGAACACTTATGTTTTTGTAGTATTGTAAGACATCATCTCAATAATTTATTTTCATCAATCCAACAGACGAGATTTAAACTAAATAACCGTCAAATCCAATTGCCGTATATTTTGCAAAGTCAACCTCCCATTTATCAAAACTCAAATATAATATCAATCGTCAAATTAATCAAATTAATGGTTGAAATTTTATCTTTCCGTTTAATAAATATATAATGTCCTCCTAAAACTTAACCCAGTCAATAATTTTCAGAAAAATTACTTCATTACAAAAATAATAAATCTATGTGCAAGGAATTAAATATGTTTGGGTCATGGGAAATGATTTGTTTTGTGGTAATGGCCATGGCCATATTGGTGGTGGCAGCTACCATGTAAGTTTGTATATTTAAAAAATGGATAGGATCAAAAAAATGATAAGTATTTGTAAGAAGGTAAGATATGATTTTAATTGTTGATTTATTTAATTTGACGACTGAGATTAAATTTGATATTTAATTGATTGAGCGGTTGGATTTGCAAAAAAATACGGGCGATTGAATTTGACGGTTATTTTTAGTTTAATCTCATCCGTTGGATTATAAATAATCAACAATCAAGATTGTGTTTCACCATCCTTTACGTCCTACAAATAATTATTCGTCCTCCTTGAACTTTTCTCTAAAAACACTAGTTATTTGCATTAAACTTTTGAGTTAATTATTAAAATCATGAGTAAGGATCAGGTGAAAAGTATCTTTTGATTATAAAATATAAAGAGATCTCAACCGTTACATATTCAGATCGGACGGGTATTAATTTAGGAGTCTAAATATAATTAATTGAAACATTAAATACAAGATTTTGATTTCAAAAACTCAGGAAGGGCAAATTAGTCCACAAAAAAACCAAAAATCAAGCGGTTTTGATTTTTTTTCTTCCGTAAATCACTCTCCTCGTATAATCCTCGTTTCTGATTTTGAGCTTTCAATTTGCATAATCGAAGAACAAACCGTAGTCGCTTACGCCAACCAAATCAAATTCGAGGTACGTCGTCTAAAGCTCAAATCTAATCGTTTTATAGATCTGAAACTTAATTGCAGTCGGTTGTCTCAGGTAGTGGAGATATCGGTGAAATGAGTAGCGTCTGATGGGGTTTTAGCCAGGAGGAGATTTTGATTGGTGGACAGGGTTTGGGAGTGAAAAGGGACTCGGAGTTGGTTGTCAGTTGAGGATTTAAGATCGGCGATTGTGGCAGATTTGGGGTTGCCGATTGTAACACGCTCGAGTCCATCTCTGCTGCGGATTCTGAGCAACATCGTAACAACAATTTTGGGATTAAAGATCGAAACTTTGATGGGTGATTGAGTGAAATTTGAGGTTTTGAGTGATGGGGTTCAGATTTTATATGTGAGGGATTGGTTTCAACATGATTCAGTAAATGACCCCCTGTGATTCATGAATCATGTTGAAGCAAATCATGAATCATATACGGAATTGTGTGTGAGATCATCCTTATTTATATTTTGTTTATGTGTGAACTATTTGTACATGTCTGCTGTAATTGGTTCTTATTGGGTTATCACTTAGCGTAAGAGCATTTGTTAGTACACGATTCATTAAATACCCCGTATGATTCATGAATCATACTATGTCAGATTCATTACACTTCTATGATTCATGATTTGCTACCATATGATTCATGAATCAAATATATGTAAATATTGACCTTGCACTAACATTGTCCAGATTACGTTTACTTTTGATATTTAAATTAGATACGAACATCATTATAAGAATAATATACGAATAACGATTTCTAAAATAAAAAATGTATATGATTCATGATTTGCTATTATATGATTCATGAATCAATTGTAGGTAAATAGTGAATATGTGTTAATCTATTAACATGCACGAATGCAGGTTTTTAATGCGTTTTTCTGACTATTTGAGGTGCGCAAATACAGAAAATTGAGACAGATCGGTTGGAAAATATAGATCTTTCGAAGAAGTTGTATCCACGGATTTAGAATTTGACATATGATAATCAGAATCTCCTAATTGGAAGATGATATAGTTACTATCAAATTGGAAACCCATTGTCTACGAATTTGGGAAATCTATGAAGAAAAAATTGAACAAATGAAACGAAAAAAATTTGAATGTCGGTTACTTCATTCCTTTAAAATAAGGGATTGAATTTAATGAATATATTTGAAAAACATATTATAAAGTGTATTTCCATTATTGCCCTTTTGTAATTTTTTATATTAATTAATATGCTTTAATTATAACCGTTGATTGAAATCTAATGAGTGGTTTAGATTTGTTTGCATTTTATAACCAAACAACTACTTTTTATTTAATCCATTCTCTAAAATCATTGATTAAATAATCCTCTTGTGAAAGCTTCTTTATGTTTTGAGCTTCACACAAACTATTCATTGTACTTTTTTGTTGGATTATATCTAATACAAGTTAACATCTAAGTAGACGAAGAGATTTTCATAAGATAGTGAAACATGATCATAATTTATAATGTTATTTTGAGTAGTTTAAGGGTTGTGATTAATTTTATGTTTCAAATAAATTAGGAGACAAATTTATTAAGAGCAGTTTAGATTAGTTTGTTTTTATTTTGAATCTTACATTAAATAAATTAAATGAACGAGCGAGATGATGTTTCTACGTCCATATATAGTTAAGAGATATTTATTGAGTGAAAGATTCTAGGAGGATATGAATCTTTTGGTAAGACGGAATGACATGATCTAAGTCATTGATTTTTATCAATCAAACGATTAATATGGTAACCGTCAATCACCATCCGCCCATGTTTTAGCAAATTCAACAGTCCAATGAATTAAAAACTAACTTTAATCTCAACTGTCAAATTATCAAATCAACAGCAAAGATTACGTCTTTATGGCTCACAAAATTTACATGTCTCTCAAAATCACAACTCGATTTACTGAAACCATCCGTAAAATCATTATTGAAACCACCTTACTATATATCGACTCACAAAATTTACATGTATATTTAATATTTACTGAAACCGCTTATAACATATATTTTATATTACTTAAAACCACCTTTAAGAAATATTTTATTATTAACAACTTGTAAGTTTCTTATACTAACTATTTAATGCAGGGTATAACTTTCTTGTTTAATTTTTTGATTTGTAATTTTTGTAGAACTATCTATAAATCAATAAAAAAGAATTGAATTTAAAAATCCATTTATATGGGAATTTGAAATTTTGAAAACCATTTGTTATAGTTACAGACTACCAGATTGCTGCATTAAACGTAAAATTAAAGAATTGTTTTAAATTCCTCAAATTTTGAATTGAACTTATTAACTACCACTTGGGTGCGAGTTCATGACAAAGCAAAAATAAAATGTGGATAGATTGAAAAACTTCAGAAGAGGTTCTTTTAGTGTGCCAAATCACAAATATGTTGACAGTAAATTGAAAGCAGTCAATCTCAATGATGAATATCTAATGATATTTTGCATTGCATTTAAAGGTCACAACACATGATATTATTTGTGTACATTTATTTGCTTAGATTTTTATTCTTATGAATTCGGAAGGATTTGAATCACCAAATTTTAAAACTAGAGATCGAATGTCTGATCGGCAGTACGCTTATTCAATTTTTTATTCACTTTACATATCCATATGAACATAAATCATGCAAACATAAAATGAAAGTAATAAAATTTAATGCTCCGTTTGGCTGCATGGAAAATGAGTGGAAAGGAAAATTTGATGGAAAATTTAAAGAAAAATATATAGGTGTGTTTGGTAACAAAGAAATTGAAAAAATTACAAAGAAAATAATGTAAAATTTTCCTCACAATTTTCTCATGGAAAATTAATTTCCTTTACATTTTTCCTTAAATTTTCTTTCCATTTTTTTCCCGTATCCAAACGGAGGGTTTAAACTCTGTAAAATTATGAATTGCTTTTTGATATTTTGATTTTAGAAATGAGTTTTGATTCTATGATGCTCATTGACAAACTTTTGGAAGAGAACTGACGATTCGTGGAAATAGCGAAAGCATAAGAATAACTCTTGAAGTCAGTGAATTCTGTAAAACATCAATAAAAAGAGGAAACAATTTGCTTTGGAATTAGAATTGAAAATCCATTTATTCAGTAAAGTTAACTGACAACCAAACTACACAGTAATCAAAGAGCTAAGACATCCTTTTAAAGGTAATATCAAAGGGATATTATATTTTTGTGAGTAAATGATTAAATCTTAACCGTTGATATGATTAATCTGAGAGTTGAAATTAAATTGATTTATAGTTATACAAGACGGTTGGATTTGCAAAAAAAAGTTGAATTTGACAGTTATTTTAATTCAAATCTCACCCGTTGGATTATTTACAAATAATAATTGAAATTGTGTCTCACTTTCTTACAAAAAAATAAGTGGATCTCACATGACATATAGACTGAACTTTGTAACTAAGACTGGGTGCAAAAGATCATCACGAAGCAAAAATGAAATGTGGATAGATCGAAAAAAAATTAAATTTAACGAACTGAACACACTGGAATTCAAATTCACAAAACTGCTTAAACTGGAAATTTATTCCACATCAATATTTTTCGTAAAATTTTTGCACTGATTTTAAACGTCAACCGGGTGGCTTCAGCGTTCAGCATCATATCGGTTACTGAAGCACCTATCCAATTTTATGACATGAGATGATATTACTAAAAATACTCAACCATTAATTCTGACTACGAAATGCATGATATATAGCTCTAGTTATATGCAAAAATACCAACACTATGGAAATCTCAAATCCAAAGTATGATGTCATCCTCATGAGGTATCGCCGTCGAGCTTTGCTTGTAAATGTGGTGGTTCCGTTGAATTAGATTCTTGAACTGTACCACCTGATGACGTACTGTAGTTAGCATATTATTTTTCAAAATGGAGGAATGAAAAGTGAACAGATTAAGAGTTCAAATTACTTTCTGCTTGCATCGGTAGTGAGACCATTTGGTCTTCAGCTGTTGAAGAGACCTGTTCTTGTTGCCAAGCAGCAGCTGCGGAAGCTTTCAGCTGCTCTTCTGTGACTGTCAAGTACTCCTCACTCCTGTAGGCTTGGCTTGGTGATGGTGACCCATCTGCCGGGCCGTAAACAATTTAATTAGTCTGGTTAGTTAGAATTATGTACATATTCGTAACATAATCAATAACTGATAACTACGAAGCAATGATCACTCACTAAATTCAACTGGGGTCTGTAGAGGATCGCTGCTTGAAGCAGATGAAGGTGCTGCAGTAGGAGTTCGTTTGGTAGAGCTTGGAGTATAAGAATTTTGGACCGGCTTTGCAATGTCATCGAGACCAATTTCTCGCTCGAGGGTGCTCTTGAACTCCCTAGAGACATCCTGTATTTCATTTGCAACCATAAAGGGATTGAAGAGTTGCTACAATTTTACACTTTGTACGATATTTAACACAAAGAACCTCTTGCCTGAAGTTCCCTAATGGTAGGTTGAAATGCACGCAAGGTTTTTCCCAAATTACGAGCAACCTGCATTTCAAATTAGTAATTCAAAGTGAGTCTTTAACTGTGAATAGCAAAATCCCTATCCAAACTTGAAGCTGAATCTGAAATATGAAGACGAAGAAATTGCACAACCTCGGCAAGACCTTTGGGGCCAAAAACTAACAAGGCCACCACTCCAATAACCAAAGCCTCAGGTGCCCCAACTCCAAACAAAGATGCATAAACAACATTCCCTCTGAACCTTTTCTTATCTGCAATCAAAAATCAGCAACTAACATCTCCAATCAATACATAAAATCTTCATTGAAAAGGCCGTACCTTTACGGTTGAACTGCTTGGACAGAGTGACGCTAGCGAATCTTAACCCATTCCAAGAAGAACCCAGTTGGGAAATTGAAGTGGAGAAACCGATGGAGGATGAAGTTTTGTAAGGGAGAAGCGGATAAGGAAAATGGACAGGTATTGAAGCCGCCATCCTCTCCTTAGTTGTCGATGATGCTATTGCTACGGTGTGCTACTAACAATTGCATTTGTCTTTCCAAATGTTTATCTATGGGATATTTTAAAGGATTTTTTACAACAAATAAGGGTGCAAACGAGCCGAGTGGAGTATCAAGTTGTTCGAGCTCGATTCGTATAAAATTATTTATGCTCGAGCTCGTTCGAACCTTACTAATATGAACTCGAGCTCGACTCGAAAAAATACTAAAATATTCGAGCTCGACTCGAGCTCGAAATCTCATAAAATATTAAAATACTCGAACTCGACTCAATTATAACTCGAATCCCAAAAAAAATGAACTACTCAAACTCAACTCAAACTCGTTAAGAGCTCAAAGTAAGCCCAATGTGTTACACTTGTTCTCAACCATATGGTGAGAAAGGTAGAACTTCTGAGTTGAGTGGGGTTGATTTTTATTTAGAGTCTCTCCTGATTCGTTTAATTAACGAGCGATGTGGGATACTAGTTTACCACCATGAAACGCCCTTCATATCCCGACCACTCGGCGCTTAGGATGATCTACGCTTCTTTTAGGGTTTGAATCGAATGCAGGAGGCTTAGATTTGTGTTTTTGTCAAATGCGTCGGCAGCTTTTCGTAATGGGTCTTACCCTTCTGCTCATCTTCAATGGTGTCTCTTCAGCTCCCTCCAACCAGGGGCGGCTCAACTCATTCGGTGGCCTGAGGCGAAATTTTTTTTTGACATCTTTTTATAATATTTATATTAGATTTCATATGACTATTTTTTATGCATTATAATATATTTCTTTGAAACTTTTTACTAATATTATTTTTCCTTCCAATCATTTGTGGCTTTTTCCTCTAAAATTTGTGGCCTTTTTCATATTTTTATCACTAGATATCTTAAAAAATTTAGTGGCCTGAGGCATGTGCCTCTTTGCCTCATGGGTTGAGCCGCCCCTGCCTCCAACAACCATCCTGCAAGTGGGTATTCTTTCCTTTTCTCAGATTTGATTGCTTATGATGATCTGCATTTTGGTCATTGCATTTGATGTTTAATTGCTTATTGTATTTATTAATGTTTCAGAGATTGTGAGTGGGATTTTCTTAGATGTGGTTTCTGCTGTCATGAAATGGATGTGGTCTATCAAGACCACTACTAAAACAAGTGAGGTTTCTATAAATGATTTTGCCTCATATTGCTTTGTCATTTTGTTCTATTCATATTCTTGTTGTAATTTATAAACCTTGTTGCTTGTTGGCTCATTTGAAACAAGCTGTTTCGGGTCGGCCTATGATGAAATTTGAGAGTGGATACAATGTGGAGACTGTTTTTGATGGAAGTAAGCTTGGGGTGGAGCCATATGCTGTTGAGATGCTACCTAGTGGAGAGCTTCTTATTCTCGACTCCGCTAATAGTAACATTTACAAGATCTCTTCGTCTCTGTCGCTATGTGAGTAAATCATGTTATATAATTGAAGCTATATTTGGTTGAGCGTCCAAGATTGGTGTGGACTCCGCAGCTGCACAAGAGATTTGTTGAAGTAGTTTCACATTTAGGACTTAACAATGCTGTGCCAAAGACTATAATGCAGATGATGAATGTGGATGGTTTGACTAGAGAAAATGTGGCCAGTCATCTTCAGAAATATAGACTTTATTTGAAGAGACAATCGGGGGAAGGACCTGAGTTATCTGATCAGTTTTTTCCTAGTGAGCCATACCCTCAACATCTACGTCAGCAGTTTTCAGCTGTTATCTGATCAGTCATCTTCATAAATGTTGCTAGTGTTTGTTTTCAGCTTCCCCTTGGTGATAGGTAGTCTATAAGGCTTCAGTTTTCTTAATGTTGGGCAACTGAAGAAGTAAATTCTCAACTTGTTTGTATAATCTGTTGTCAACCTGCATAAAGTTGTTAACTACCCCTGTAGCATTGATACACATGTAATTATGTATAATATGGTTATTATGTTAATCATGTAGTATTTTTTAATTTAGTTTTAAATCAATATTTAACATTATATATTTTGAATTTGAATTTTGGTCGAGTATTAATCGAGTATAAATCGAGTATTAATCGAGTATAAATCGAGCTTCAATCGAGTTGTTCACGAACTTATTCGAGCCGAGCACCAATGTGTTCATGTTCGGCTCATTTAATAAACGAGTATCAAATTTTGTTCAATCTTGACTCGTTTATAAACGAACAAGCTTTGATCGAGCTTTGACCGAGCTTTGTTGGATCGTTACGGTTAGCTTGGTTCACTTCTCGACACTTGTGAACACGTCCTCTAGTGTGAACGTGTACTCAAGATCAAGTAGCACAGCGGAAATAATAAACAATAATAATAAAGTGAACAGTAAGTGCGCGTACTCAGTGATTTATAGTGGAAACCTGATAACAGGAAAAACCACTACCTTCCCGGAGTCGACCGGAAAGGATTTCTCAGACAATTCTTTATTGATTGCTTTTGTTCTTACCTAGTACAATTGTCTACACCTAGTACAGCCAACAAACTCCCAAAGTCTGCCCGGAACTCAGTTGTAACAACCCTACGTCTAGAAACTCAAATCAACTCAGATTTGTCCTACCAATACGCTGTTGTATACTAGCTATACGGAGTCCACCACTCGCCTACCCTTGAGCGAAATATAGCCTCGAACAACAACGATACTCACGACTTTGTTTGCTCTTTCTTACTGACCGACTTGTCTTGATGAAAGCATTGAAGTCCTATTTATATGATCACCAAAAACCCTAGCCCTTGCTTCCTAAAATCTCTCCCTGCCATAGAAAGATAATAGCAAGATTAGTAAATATAATATCTTTTAAAAATCAGTTAGGGCAACTAACTTTAAATATAATATAAAATATTATATTTAAAATTCAGTTAGGGCAATATAATATTATCACATATTATATTTAAGTAACCTTATCTAAATATAATATTATCAAATATTATACTTAGAAATCGGTTAGTTAGGTAATCATTATCAAAAATATCTTCTAAACAATAAGATTTCTAAAATACAAAATATTCTAAAAACTTATTGAATATCAGAATATTTCTGAAATATTCTGCTGCCACGTCAGCACGCCCTCGTGCAGTCTGCGGACCCGTCCACAGACGATTTTACCAAATCTGTTTTATTTCCAAATCTGCATATTTCCTAATCCTGCATTGTCATGGAATGTTAGCTAAGTGTTTTCAACATCAAAACTGAGAACGTGTTAAGGACACGTCCGTGTCAAGGAACACGTCCCCAACAAATTCCCCCTTTTTGATGTTGACAAACACTTCTTCGTTAGACAGGAAAAGTTCACAATGTAAACAGAAGTGTAAGCATTAGGCAGCATATGCATTATTCAGTTATAGAATAAATTCCTAAACTAAACATGCATCCCAAAAGTTTCAGAGTTATACTAACTCCTATCCCAAAATATATCCCAACAGTATTAATAACCCAGCAATATTAATACGAACATCAATAACCCATTGTGAACAGATTCGCTAAAGCTTGAATCTGTTCCCCCTCAGAGTGACACCGTCAGTCACTAAGTACAAGTTCCCCCTCAGTTAATGCTTTTCCTGTCTACCTTCCCCCTTTTGGCATCATCAAAAAGAATGTGAGTAATAAACAAAGCAAAGCACATAAGCAAAACACATCCCATTTATTCAGTTCAAAGGCGTGCCAAACGAAGTGGCACGCAAGCACAGGAAGACAGACATTAACGATTGAAAATTAAAAGCACAGAGAGCAGAACAAGAAAACACAAAAGATGGGATTGATGTGGTAGGGTTTTCAAGGAGGGGCTGAATCAGATCTGCTAAGCATCTGAGGGAGCACTGGAAGCGTCCTTGTCGCGAACCAGTTGGCGGACCAAACGCCAAATGTTTGCAAGCTGCGCTGCCTGGTGGTCTGAGCTTTCTGTCACCCTTTGACAGATGTCTCTCATAGTGCGTTCCATTTCTTCCACCCTCTCTGTCAGCTCTATGAACCCGTCCTTAACAGCGGACAGGAACTTATCCATGGCAGCTTCTGCAGCGACGGACGACTCCCTGATCACGGACCCATCCTTGGTCCGGAGCATACTTGAGGCTCAGCTTACTGATGGTGGCCTCGTCCAGTGTCCTTGTGCAGCAGACCTCTTTCCCCTCGGCACACACATTCCATGTGTTTCCAATAGCCGTTCTATGATAGACGAATAACCTAGCCATGTTTCTTTTGATCCTTGATGTTACGTATGTGGCACTTGACAATTCGGGTTCTTGGTTGAAGAAGTTTTTTTTTTTTTTTTTTTTATCTTCTTCTAACCATGTCCCCGAGCAGTACCAAAAATTGTCAAACTTCTCCTCAAGAATATCAACGGTTTCCAAACAATCCTCTATCATGGCTTTTTGCATTAAATACTGATGATCGAATTTGAAGCATAACATCTGAACTCGTCCTGTCTGCGCATACCATTCTCTATGCCCAATCTGAGATTCACGCCAAAAACGTCCCAATTTTCCCGCCAAAATACTTAGCAGAATTCTGATTCTTTCAAGGGGTGGTGTGTTGCGGACGGGTACCCAAATGGTAAAAAAAAGCAACACACACGAAAAAGCAGACACACAACATATATATCAGAAAATGTAATTGTACCTCATAGGGACTACTCCAGAATGTTATCAAAGGGCTCATAGGAGTAGCACACTATGAGTTGGCTAAGGTTGGCTGTGAACTCCCTTCATCATATTAGGCTTGTAATGTGGGTACTACATATCCGAAGGGGTTCTTTGGGCTGCGAAGAAAATGCTCAATATGCCTTTAACAATTAATCGTTAGTATCTATGGTTCCAGTACTCAACATGGTACACGTCCTCAGGCACACACAATGAACAGAATAAACAGAAGACATTTTACATCATGAACGACTGACCTTGCATATTACACCACTCAATTCATAGCCAGTCATCGAGTTCAGTACGGATAGGCAATTAATTAGAGAAGGAGACCATACCTAGCTCCATCCGTAGCCTCTCGAAGGGTTCACGATTCAGTGCCTTAGTAAAAATGTCAGCAATTTGTTCTTCTGTTCTACAAAACTCCATGGTTATTATTTTCTTTTCAACAGAATCACGCAAGAAATGATATTTTATCTCTACATGCTTAGTACGTGAATGTTGAACAGGGTTCTTAGAAATATTAATTGCACTGGTATTATCACAATAAATTGGCATTTGAGATACAGAAATACCGTAGTCGCGCAATTGTTGTTTCAACCATATGAGCTGAGTACAGCACGCAGCTGCTGCAATGTACTCGGCTTCGGCAGTGGACAGGGACACCATTCTGTTTCTTTGATCCCCAAGAAACCAGACTAGAACCCAGAAATTGAGCCATGCCGGAGGTAGACTTTCTATCAACTTTATTACCTGCAAAATCAGCGTCAGTATAACCAACCAAGTCAAGACTACCTCCTTTGGGATACCACAGGGAGAGATCCTCAGTTCCCTTCAAATACTTCAAGATCCTCTTAACTGCTTTCAGATGTGTCTCACGGGGGTTTGCCTGAAATCGAGCACAAAGACATACACTAAACATAATATCAGGTCTACTAGCAGTTATGTACAGAAGAGACCCGATCATCCCTCTGTAGAGAGTCTGATCTACTTCTGGTGAGGACTCGTCCTTTCCTAAGGACTCGTTCGGTGAGATGGGGGTCGCCATAGGCTTGGCTGTCTCTAGTCCGAACTTCTTGATCATTTCCCTAAGGTATTTTTGCTGATGAATTCGAGTACCATTCTTTTCTTGTGAAACCTGAAGTCCTAGGAAGAACTTCAGTTCACCCATCATACTCATCTCGAATTCGCTGGACATTAGATCTGTAAACTTCTTAACTAAAGCATCATTAGTAGAACCAAAGATAATATCATCAACATAAATCTGAACTACTAAACATGCTTTCCTTCTCTGAGTAAAAAAGTTTGATCTACCAAACCTCTTACGTAGCCATGTGACATGAGAAACTGGGAAAGCCTCTCGTACCAGGCACGGGGTGCCTGCTTCAATCCATATAGGGCTTTATCCAGCACGTACACATGGTCAGGTTTGGACGGGTCCTCAAAGCCGGGAGTCTGCTCAACGTATACTTCTTCCTTCAGGACTCCATTGAGGAATGCCGTCTTCACGTCCATTTGTTGTAACCTGAAATTATGGTGAGTAGAATAAGCTATTAAACAGTCTGATTGCTTCTAACCTGGCTACGGGGGCAAAGGTCTCGTCATAGTCGATTCCTTCTTGTTGGTTGTACCCTTTGACCACTAGCCTGGCTTTGTTTCTCACCACGTTTCCCTGATCGTCCAGCTTGTTACGGAACACCCACTTTGTTCCTATGATCTTCCGACCCTCCGGACGAGGTACGAGCCTCCACACCTTATTCCTCTCGAACTGATGAAGTTCCTCTTGCATAGCACTGACCCATTGTGGGTCCTTGAGCGCATCTGAACCTTCTTTGGCTCTGCAAGGGAAACAAAAGCATTAAATGCACAAAAGTGATCTACTTCATTTAATAAAGGTGAGAGTTCAGAAGCCCTGTTATCATCGGTTGGGGACTCGTCCTTTGCCCAGAACACCTCATAATCCTCCAGACGGTTGAGGGTGTTCTAGTTCGAAGACTTCTTCTGGGAATTACTTCTAGTTGAGGATCGTTGGGAAGTTCTTCTACTGCATCAGTGGGGACATGTTCTCGTCAGGGACACCTTCCTGCTCAATCTGCTCCTGGTTCTCAACTGGTGTTCCCCCTGCGACTGTGCCGGATCCTCTGGCTGATTCTCAGGTTCTGCTATTCTTCATTAAGGCCTATCTCAGGATCCCATGCAGCAAGTCTGAAGTCATCCTCAAATTCCAATGGAGTGTGATCTCCGTCCTTAATCATACTGCCTCCCATGACTTCCTCATCGAAGACAACGTGAATACTTTCTTCAATCTTTCTCAGACGCAGATTGTACACTTTGTAAGCTCGACTGTGAGAAGAGTATCCTACAAATGTACCTTCATCACTCCTTGGATCGAACTTTCCCAGATTGTCTTTCCCGTTGTTGTGGATGTATACCTTACATCCGAAAACCCTTAGATGGGACACGTTCGGTTTCCTTCCTCTCAGCACTCATACGGGGTCTTTTCCAGTCCTTTGCGCAGATAGACTCTGTTCAGAACATAGCATGATGCGTTCAGCTTCCCCCCAGAAGTTCTTAGGCAGACCACTGGATATGAGTAGCGTTCTGGTCATGTCTTCAAGCGTTCTATTCTTTCTTTCCACTACACCGTTCTGCTGTGGCGTACGTGGTGCTGAGAAGTTGTGGGTAATGCCTCTTTCCCTGCATAAAGTTAGGAACTGAGAGTTTTCAAACTCAGTCCCATGGTCAGTACGAATAGAGACTAAGGACGTGTCCAGTAGGTTTTCAGTAGTGGTTAGCCATGATTCAAACTCTGCAAAAACTTCATCTTTAGATTGAATAAATATAACCCAAGTATAACGAGAGTAATCATCAACAATAACCAACACAAATCTGTTACCTCCACGGACTCCTAGTGCGCATTGGACCACATATATCCATATGAATGAGTTCCAAGTGGTCTAGTAGTGCTTACCTTAGCTTTCGATTTGAATGATGTGCGAGTTGCTTACCCATTGAACACGCACTGCAAACGGAGTGGAGGTTGTCATCAATCTTTGGCAGTCCTCTTACCAGATCTTTCTTGAAGAGCGTGGACAGTAGCCTCTGATTTGCATGTCCAAATCTCTTGTGCCAAAGTGCGGACGCGTCCGAGATTGTGGACAGACAGATTTGTCCCTCTGGTACAAAGTTAGGATCAACTTTGTATACCCTGCCTCTGAGTATCACCTGCTTAGTTTTGATGCACTTGACAACACAACCGTCAGAAGTAAAGGTGACTTTATTCTTATGATTTTGGCATAACTGAGAGACACTAAGTAAATCGTATTTCAATTGTCTACAGATTAACATTCTCAATATCAATATTATCAGAAATACGTACCTTTCCAATTCCGAATATCTCACCTGCTGACTTATTGCCGAAGGACACGTTCCCTCCGACATGTTGCTGAAGTGAAGTAAACCAGTCCATGTTTCCTGTCATGTGTCCAGACGCACCGCTGTCTATGTACCAGGGACTGCTCTTCACTTCTTCCTGCAAGAGAAAAGTTAATTTTTACGAACCCAGACAAGCTTGGGCTTACTGGGTTTAGTAAAAACAGCAGAAGTAGTAACAATGTTAGTGTCAGCAGAGGGTTGAGCTAGATAAATCGATCTTCTTTCTGGAGTAGCTCTTTTCCTCTCGGAATGTAATCTCCTCGGTGACCTAGAGTGGTCTGAGGATTGGTTCTGGGTGAGGAACTGGTCTGGGGTAGTGGACGGGTTCTCTGTTCTGAGCAGACTGTCTGTTCCTAGCAGTTCCATATGTGTTTCAGTTGGTCTTCTTCTGTTTCTTCTGCTGGGACAGGTTCATCATATGTCCGTCCATAGTTCCTCATTCTTCCAGAAGCTTCTTCTTCTGAGGACAGCTTACCAGGTAATGGCCAGTATTTCCACAGTGCCAGCATACGGTATGTTCCTTAAGATACACGTACTTGCTGTATCCAGCAGGTACGGACTGGTCTCAATTCTGGACTGGAAGTCAATGCGAGATGGTCCTCTATTATTGGCCTGATTCTTCCATATCTGAGGCTGGCTCGTCGTCTCTGTGGAATGGATGAGGCTGAGCTGGTGGGTCACGTCCATTATCCTTTGTTTCTTCTGAGTTGGTGCATACATCTGAGCTTGTTTGACCGGTTCATGTCCAATACCTTTGCGGAACCTCTTCTTATAGTCAGCTTCAATTTCTTTTCTGTATTCCGCAAGCCAAGTTTCCTTCTTGGTTTCTAGGTCAGATCGAGCTTTCTCCAACTCTTTGTTCAGTGTGACCGCGTCAGCTTCTAGGTACGGATCCTATCCTTGAGAGCAGTAATCTCACTGTCCTTTTCTTTCTTCTCTCGTGATAGGGTCTCATTACTGTCTTTCAATGTTCTAATCTCATCCTCATGACCATCACATAACCTCCGTTTACCTTTCTTCAGCTCCTTTTCGAACCGATTAGATCTCTCCGTCCATCCATCAAGGTTTTCTTGCATTTCTTGGATTTGTTCGTCACGTTTGGCAATATCAGCTACTAATTCCTCATTGGTATCTAACATTATCTGCAAAGCAAGTGCCATTTGATCATATTTTCTTTAGCAGTAGTAGGAATTTTTACCTTAGGGGACTCGTCCTCAGGATGCCATCAGACATGTTTCTTCTTCAGTATCCTCGTCAGATGCTCCCCAAGCTGCGATCATTGCTCTTCTGTTCTGTTCGGGCTTCATGGTATCTTTGAGCTTTACTCTGCAGTTCTTGGCTATGTGTCCTAGCTTTCCGCATCTGAAGCAGTTAATGTTTCCTGGTCCATTATCAGTGGCGCTCTTATCTGCTTTCTTGCTGCTGTTATTACTGAACTTATTAAACTTGAAGCACGGGTCAGCATAGCAAGATTGACGTCCTCCACTTCGGGCATCTCTTCGGATTCAGCTAGTTCCATAGCCTTCTCAATCTTCAAAGCCAGGGACTTGTCCTTTTCATACTTGTTCGGCTCTCTTCTTTCAACCTTCCGTTGATGTATTCCAGCATTACTCTGAAGACGAGCAACAAGTTCCTCTAAAGTGATAGTCTTAATGTCGCTCTGGGCTTGGAACGCAATAGAGATACTGTCCCATTTTGAGTTGAGTGCTCCGAGGAATTGATGAGTGACCTTCCAGGTTGGTATATTCTCTCCAAGAAACTGCAGCTGTCCAACATATCCTTTGAATCTAGCCAGAAAATCTTCCAGGGACTCGTTCTTCCCTTGCACCGCTGTCTCATAGTCCTTTGAGACAGCAAGGATCCTGTTCCTTTGAACGTCAACATTACCTGAGTACAGGTCCTTAAGAGCGATCCACATCTCCTTAGCAGTTTGTAAGTGATGCAGATTCGGCGGTCAGCGTCGGACAATGCTTGGAGAATGATTTTGATAGCACGGTTTTCTTCTCGAGAGCCTTATAATCAGCATCGCTATAGTCTCTCTTCTTCTCCACGGGAGGGGTATCCTTAGTCATAATTCTGTATACGGTCCTTGTTCTATAACCCTCCATATTTGTCCATCTAGTGAGCAAACGTGAGCCTCCATCCCTGGCCCACCAATCATATTCACCGGCCTTAGCATAGGCGGTTTCCAGAATGAATCTCCCTGAGACGTCATTGTACCTGTTCCTGCAAGCTAAACAAGAAATCTAGAGCCGGGCTCTGATACCAATTGTTGGATCGTTACGGTTAGCTTGGTTCACTTCTCGACACTTGTGAACACGTCCTCTAGTGTGAACGTGTACTCAAGATCAAGTAGCACAGCGGAAATAATAAACAATAATAATAAAGTGAACAGTAGGTACGCGTACTCGATGATGTATAGTGGAAACCCGCACCTCAGTGCTAACAGGTGAAAACCACTACCTTCCGGAGTCGACCGGAAAGGATTTCTCAGACAATTCTTTATTGATTACTTTTGTTCTTACCTAGTACAATTGTCTACACCTAGTACAGCCAACAAACTCCCAAAGTCTGCCCGGAACTCAGTTGTAACAACCTACGTCTAGCAACTCAAATCAACTCAGAATTGTCCTACCAATACCGCTGTTGTATACTAGCTATACGGAGTCCACCACTCGCCTACCCTTGAGCGAAATATAGCCTCGAACAATCAACGATACTCACGACTTTGTTTGCTCTTTCAATTGACCGACTTGTCTTGATGAAAGCATTGAAGTCCTATTTATATGATCACCAAAACCCTAGCCCTTGCTTCCTAAAATCTCTCCCTGCCATAGAAAGATAATAGTAACATTAGTAAATATAATATCTTTTAAAAATCAGTTAGGGCAACTAATTTAAATATAATATAAATATTATATTTAAAATTCAGTTAGGGCATATAATATTATCACATATTATATTTAAGTAACCTTATCTAAATATAATATTATCAATATTATATTTAAATCGGTTAGTTAGGTAATCATTATCAAAAATATCTTCTAAACAATAAGTTTCTAAAATACAAAATATTCTAAAAACTTATTGAATATCAGAATATTTCTGAAATATTCTGCTGCCACGTCAGCACGCCCTCGTGCAGTCTGCGGACCCGTCCACAGACGATTTTTACCAAATCTGTTTTATTTCCAAATCTGCATATTTCCTAATCCTGCATTGTCATGGAATGTTAGCTAAGTGTTTTCAACATCAAAACTGAGAACGTGTTAAGGACACGTCCGTGTCAAGGAACACGTCCCCAACAATATCATACTTCCGCATTATGCCAACCAACTGTTGATGCTATTGCACTACCAGCACATTTTAAGCTAAACACAAATCCAATCCAATCATCACCAAAGAATTCACTACACCACGCAATCAGTTTCAACATCTTCAATCTAATAAATTCACCAAACAAACATGTTCAGCAGCCAAAACAATCCATGTCAGTCTTAGTTAGTCCATCAACACTCTTAACATTTTTAAAACCAAGTGCATCAAAAAAGCTTCTCAAATTTATACAAAGCATAATAAACTATCAACAATTCAACAACTAAAATCAACACGCAGACTAATTCTCAAAGAACATAAAATTCAAATGCAGCAAAATGTCCAAAACTCAACCAAGATGCAAACTTTGGAGAACCATAACGTACGACGCTGTTAGGGTTCAAAGACCCAGAAAGAGTAACGCAGAGAGCGGCATCCGGATCATCGTCGGCCGAATCAACATCCATATAACCGACGCAGACAGTGCAAGTGGTGACATCATCAAGCTCTAAAGCTGTGTTTGATTTTTTGAACTTCAGTTTTAAACTGTTTTAATATTGATTTGTTTACAGAAAAATATTTAGATACAGTAACTAAAAGCCTACGTTAAGTAAAACATAAAAATGATGTCTTTTGATATTCGAAACAAATAGCAGCGCATCAAGACGATTCCATCAAAATGAAAGAGTTTGGTTTGCTAAATATGTATCATATTTATGAATTTGGATCTGATGGGATAAGCTCCATTTCAGCAAATGTTAAAGAGTTTTGCTAAATAGGCCAAATATTTGCCATTTGGCTTTTGTTTTAAAACTCCCATTTTTCGGCCGAAATTTTATAGAGAAAGGGCATATTTGTCAAAAAAAACACTCCGTAATAGGTGCTTATGGTATTTTCCTATGTTAAATTTTATACATGACATTTTTATTAAGTGAGAAAAACCACTTCACTCAGCTGAAAAATAAGACCGGAGGACTGAACACTTGATCTAATGCATCCAATAAAAATATTTGACGCCAAAATTATGCAATCTTTTTTTAGAAGAGAGCCCAGGCTTTTCTCGGAGTTTCAATGAGCGCTTTCTATCTGCCAAAGGCCGATGGACATTAATTCATTCATACATGATCTTGTAAATGTAAGGCCTCCTCATTTGCAGATGTCTGCACCCTCTGTTCTGCATTCGTAACCTGCAAATTGAAAATCCGATAAATTTAGATATCGAAAACTTCTTGAATATCTGCAAAATGCGTGATTTTTAGTATCAAGTTTTACCTCTTTTGACCAGTTAGTCCTTGCAGTTAAGATTATCAACGTAATGGTTTGTAGCAGGACTCCAATGATCATTCCCCACCAAATACCCTGGCAAAAAACACAACAAATATTGTAAGTTACTAGGAATTTCCGGAACTTGCGACAATGTGCGCATTTTGATGAAAAGTGCGGATCATGACTTACTGCAACTCCAAGACTAGTCATGAATCCTAGGACACATCCAATGGGTAAGCCGATAATGTAGTAAGTGTCAAGTTGACGTAAGCAACGACGCCTTGCCATCCGCTGCCAATAGCCACTCCTGTGACTCAAAATAGTTCGATGAGTAATTTGATACAAAAAATTCAAAACATTTGATGTGAAGAGATCATGACCTGAAAGGATCGGCTGAATTCCGTTTAACAGGACGGAAATGGCGAGCAATGGAGTAAGATTGGAAACAGCTATTATGACGTCGGAGTCAGTTGTAAAGAGATCACTTAAGCCAGTTCTGAATATCAGTATGATCACTGAGAAGAATATGCTTATGAGAAGACTTGTGGCGTTCACAACGAAGACTGATAACTTCGCGACCTGAGGATGCCACCTCCTAACTCATTGCTAACTCGGACACTGGCAGCTGCTGCAAGGCCAAGCATGAACTGCATGTCCCAGTTCAGATAGTTCATGCTGGAAATCGAATTCGAGTCAGATAATAAAAATAGTACATTTTTGTCACTAAAATTTAGACTAGGAAATGGGTTCAAGTTGGGTATGTGATGATTGAGTTCATAGTCATACCAAATGGAGATCGAGTCCAGTGAGATTGTTGGATTGGCCAGGAGGCCTGAGATGAGCACAAGTCCCTGGTTGTACCAAATCTCCAAACTGCAATTCACATAAGTTTATTAGAGCCAAATGGGTGTAAGAAATTTAAAAAAAGCAAACGGTTTTAGGGTTCTTCAGGGTTTGAAATGTACCATAACATGATGGCAGATGATAGAGTGAGCTTGAAGTAAGGCCACATCCCTCGAAATGCGCTGATAGAAAAGCCAGTCCATGTTTCCTTACACCTTGAGCTGAGCAAGATGTAAAGTGCACTCAAAATGGCCAAAAGCCACCAAGAGAAGCTCAAAGTCAAGGCAGCTCCAATGAGACCATAGTCCAGGACATACACCACAACATAAGTTAGTCCACTGTGGATCAAGAACACTCCAACAGACATGTAAGCAAGTGGGTTCACTATGTTCTGAGCTTGGAGAAACCTCTGCATTGGGCAAGTTAATGCGAATGCATAGAGCTGAAGGATTAGGCCTCGAGCGAATATTTGTCCTTGGGCAGCTATGTCGTCTGATTGGCCTATACCACGAAGAACATCGCCAGAAAACCAGTAAAGGAATGTTAGAAGAATGGCTGCTCCAGTGTGTAAGACCATTGCTCTTTGGCATATGACTCCCATTGAAGAGTACCTCTTTGCGCCGTAGGCCTGGCCGCAAACAGTCTGAACTGCACTCGCCATCCCAAGCTACAAAAGGGTTTCAGTTTGTACACATAAAAAGTTAAAGTCTACAGAAAAGTTAGAACCAAAAGAAGATGTGAGGTCAAAGTTCTTACCATGATACCATAAGCAAGACCTTGAATACCAACACTAGCAATGGATGCACCAGCCAGCTCTAACGCCCCTAGATGCCCAGTGAACATGAGTGTCACAAAGCTCAACATATAGTTGAAAATCGACACAGCAATCGAGGCACCGGAAAGTTTCCATAACAGCCTTGATTCCCATCCAACTAGCCTCAGGTACCACCTTGCAGCCACTGGCTTATGTGATAGAAACTCCTCAACTGCAACTGATGACAAGTCCGGAATGGTCGAGTGTGAGTCCAGTCCAAGCAACAATGGCTCATACTCAGCTGAACCCATTTCAAATATCAGTTCTAACCTTTAATTTCCACCTCTGTGCTTACTAAAAATGTTTAACCAAGTATCACAGAAAGGCTTTTATATATGAGTGACGGTTTCAAGCAAAGGGTTGGCCTAATGATGGCCACTAGCTAACTGGGTGGTTTCATAATTGTGAAAATTGCTATCAAAAGTGGTGGTTCAGGTCTGAAGTTTGACAAGCAGGTGAGGTTTTAAAATTGACAATTAAGGTGAGCATGTGTGTAGCTACACAGCATTAGACAACATTTGACAGACTCGACCAGGATTGTGTACCAACTGGTCTCTTTTGTTCTCCTTAAAAAAGAGAAAAAAGTTGAATGCAGACAGTAAAGATTTCACAACTGAAAGGAGTTAATTAATGGTCTTTGTTCAATGACGTGTGGCCTCAGCAATGGAAGTGTGTAGGTGTATCTATATACAGTTGAAATGTTTGATGCAAGCTATTGAAGGTGATTCTTGAAGTCTTCATCAATGAGAGATTCTTTCCGTGATAGGTTCCAAGCCAGCATTGCAGCGCCTACTGCGGGCTCAACCTGTAGATATTCAAATGTGTAGATAAAAGTGTATTCGAAACTGGAGTTTCAACAGCCAAAAGAGTTGAGAAATAAAAAAATGCCTTGAGAAGTAAAGGCTTATTCAGAAAATTCATACATACTTTGGGAATGATCGAGTTAACCCCTGGGTAGTCTTTGGTTATTAATTTTATGACTTCACTGCCAATGTCCCATCCTCTATTTGCAGCAAGAACACCACCAACCATAACAAGCGGGAAAGACCATTTCCATCTATAAGAAAATATGTGCTGACCGCATTATCAGACAATGTAGCTTTACGCCATAACAGTGAGGTTGAATACAAAATGATGAAAAGAGGGTTTACCTTGACCGCACAAGCAAAGTCTCTGGACAACGGCTTTTACACTTGCAGCCAACTCTTGTACAGAAAACTGCAAAATTTCATTTGCGACCTCATCACCTGATTCTGCACACCTCACCACAACTGGGACAAGAGCAGCAATGCGTGCCCATGATGTATCGGCATAGGTCCACCTAAGTCCGCATCAGAAAAAGATACTAAAGCCCGTCAGTTCATAGGGAAAATGTCAGTGTCGGACAATAACCATAATATGGAGAAAATTATCGATTCTCCAACACATAATAATCAGTCAGCCTACTGGCAAGGATGTTCGTGTAATGAGTTCTGGCGATTTCACAATAAATGAAAGATTAAAAATAAGACCAAAAGAATGTGAAGGATAAAAAAGTACCCGATGAGGTCATCCGGGCTTTGAAGATCAAGCTCCTTTAATATACAAGTTGTAAGCATTGTAGGCGAACCTCGTCCATCATGGGCTTTTATAACGGCAGTCAACGCTTGTGCAGCTATACCATATCCACTGCAAGGACATCAAGCAAATCAAAATCCGAAATATCAAGGAGTGGCATGTAGTATTTTTCAAGTTCATCAACATATCAGAGCCAAAGTAACATAAGAATAAAGAGATAAAGATAGTTAGTTTTATACAAACACAAAGAAGTGAACAAAACATATGACAGCCAAAACATTTTTCATATTGGAAAGCTTCTGAATAAAAAACCTATAATCAGGATACCTGCCCCAGTCACCCAAAAACGGGTCCTGCACCTGCAGCACGAGCTTCTCCGCCGTCGCTCGTGAATCCGTAGGCAATGGTTCCAGTCCCGGCTATTAACACACAACCATCCAACTTTCCCATTGTGCCACTTGCAAGCGCTGCGACTGCATCATTTTGAACATACAGCCTAACATGCCTAGGGAATATATCTCTGCATTTATCGACAAAATTTTGACACTGAATATATGCCTCATTAGAGTGAAAGGACATTTAAGCTAAATTAGCATAGCGACTGCCACGGCAGTTCAGAATATTAACCACAACAAAAAAACACACTGTGAATTAAAAGTCTATCAAATTTAAAACAAGTAAGAAAGGTTGGGATTTTATAAGGATGCAGTAATTATTCAGCAAACAAAGCATTTGTTGAGAGGTGAACCTTAGCCATCTCAAGATTCTTTCTTGGTCGGACGGAATGGTTGACACCTGAAACAGCCAAGCATACAGCTCTAACATTTGATCTAGTTGCACCGGACTTAAGAAGCACCTCAGCCATAAACTTGCTCCAATGTTTCCTTCGCAGCAATTTCTATAGCAACAAAAACACATACATAGTAAAACACCAAATGCTGAAATCATCATATGTCAACACTGTAACAATAATTCACAAAAACATTAAAAGCTACATTATACACTAGTCCAAGCATCGTCAAGTAATTCACCGCATCATGAAACTAATTTAAACATCTTCAATCGAAATAATTCGATTCTTATAATGCACTACATTCTACCCCGTCTTCCCAATCAAACACTCAAAACACTTCTTACACTCAATTTCATCAAAAAGCTTCTCAAAACCGCTAAATCTCAATGCTCCGGAAAACAATCAAGATTGAAACTTTAGAGCACAAAAACATACCACCAACGCTGTTATGATTCGACGAGCCGGAAACAGCCCGAGCCAGAACAGCAGGCGGTCCATAATCATCCAATTCAACATTCAAATAACCTACACAAACACATACAGTAGTAGGTCCCACCATCAAGCCCTAAAATCACTTGGGCATCATTACTAACACCCAGTTCGCGTTTCGAAATCCCACACTGCTCCATTCTCATGAATCTTCATCACTGGAGAGAATCGAGGAATGGAATTAGGTAAAGGCGAGACCTTTAAGGTAGAAATCGATAGCGATCGCAGACGGAGGGATTGGGAGATGCGGGGAGGAGAAATTGAAGGAAGTTGTTGAATTCAACGGAGTGAGATTTCCAATAAAAATGGGGGAAGCGGAGAGAGATGGGGTTAGAAATGGAATCTGGCTGCTGATTGGATTTTAGAGGATTCAGATTTCAGAGGAAAATTAATGGAAAATGTATAATATAGTGTTTATTATGAAGATATAAAAATAAATTATTATTATATCTCGATTTTTAAAATTACAAATGATACTAATATTAAGTAGCACTCAATTACATCCACATTCATAATCTATATTTGTATTGTCATATCTCAGTCGTTCATCTCTTTCAGTATTTTATCAATATGATGACACGTGACAATTACTAATCCACTTACATTTAGTGTTATCAACTAATTCAAAACGTAAACACGTGTCACCCGATTGTTGAACTGTAGATGGGATTGACGGTTGAGATGTGGTGTTTCGAATGTAATTTAATGATAGGAATGTACTTGAACGCTCCTCTACTAATCCATAATTGTGGTGCAATATCCTTACGAATCAGGAACAGTTTCAGATACACATATGGTAAAGCAGATAAGCAGACAATAGTAGATGGTGTGGAGCAATTAAATGAACGTGTACAAATATGTGCAAAAGATGTGTGTGAAGCCAAGGACATAAGATTGTAAAAAATCCAACGTTTTGCATGTGGGGTCTCAAATCGGAGATGAGTCTCAGATGAACCCAATTTCCATAATTGTTAATGAAAAACAAGTTGAATAATCTAATTGGAATTCCGTAACACAATACCATATGAAATTTTTTTCTGCAAGATATGTGTAGTTTCAACTCAACTCATATTTCTGGAAAAATTGGACCTAATCCGTTCATGTTGGGACAGTCTAATAAAGGAGACGAGAATATAGAGACCAGAATTGATGCACATTCATTGACATCGGCAGTGGCTGGAGACCAGCCCTGCCGGTCACAATGAATCTCCTATCTTGGAACTGCCGTGGGTTGGGGAGCTCACGCGCAGTTCGTAGTCTTGCAGACGTCATCACGTCTTGCAATCCCCATGTCGTTGGCCTTCTGGAAACAAGGGTCAACAGTCATAGAACAGAGGAAATTCGTTGCAAACTTGGTTTTGAAGGTTGCTTCACGGTTAATTGTGTTGGTAGATCTGGGGGTTTGATGTTGCTTTGGAAGAGAGGTATCAATTTATCTATTTCTAATTATTCTCAATTCCATATTAACAGTATCGTTGAAACTGTTGAAGGCAACAAATTTCAGTTAACTCTTTTCTATGGACATCCTATGTCCCATAAGCGATTTCTTAGCTGGAATTTGCTTCTTAGAATTAAGTCAATGACGGTTTTGCCGTGGGCTGTAATGGGTGATTTTAATGAAGTACTTAAGCATGATGAGGTTTCTAGGATTTCAAGGCAACGTTCCACTCAGATTCAATTATTTCGAGATATGCTTTGCAATTGTGATCTTTT